>JABCKQ010026290.1:0-16984 GCA_018857305.1 Termitomyces sp. T159_Od127 | reverse complement strand
CATAAAAGTAGTTTCAAAAAAAGATTTCCAAAGAGATACATCACGATCAAATCCAAGAGAGCAACTACATAAGGTTATAACTTGTGGACTCAATCAGTGCTTTGGTCTAGACGTGATGAAGGCGCATCAATGGGTTCTGTGTAGTGCGGCACCTGGGCGCGTCCCCTCCACGATCTCACATTTTGTTACAGTGTTACACTAGGACTCCATCAACAAAATACGTGAGGATAATCACATTTGTAATGTAAAACAGACCTTGACCCCAGTGGACAACGGTAGCATGCAGAGCTCTTGAGAGTCGTGCATTTCCCACTCCTCGTCAGACTTGCACGGTCTTACTGTGGCTGAGGCGATGCTGTTACTTTTTGTCAGTGTATAGATGCATTGACCTCGCCACCTTCAAGGGGCAACTCGACTTCTACTACCATCACCTTAGTCGCCATTTCATTCCGTCATCAATTAGTTTATTTTGATACGGCCCGCCGCTATTTTGTCAGTTGATGAACAATGTATGTGGGTCGCATTTACTTGCGGAAAACTCGATGTCTTTCATTCGTCTGAGTATATTTGTTTCAATCTAAGCATGAAGACGATTCAATATACATTCTCTTGAACGTGAACGATCGATGCATTTCACAACTGCTTTGGTCAGGACATGATATTGTACCTATTTTTCGTTGAGCTCTTAAATACGAGGTACTTACCTGCGAGTCACTCTTTTGCTTCACACTTGACCTCACAAAAGCTGAGCACGTCGTGCTGTGTTGCAATTTTCTGACGTGCTTCAGCTGGGACAAGAGCCGGGCCGGGACCAGAGACTTTCCCAGGCTGTCTCAGTCCTGTCGCCCTCGTTCACATCTTCCGGTAGCAATCCATGCGGCAAAAGCAAAGGTACATACACGGTTATAAGGGGATATGTACTGTGGTGGCGACGTTTGAGGAAAATTATACTTAGCACAGAAACGCGATATTTATGTCATTTGTGCCCATGCCAAAAGTGGCTGCCACTCTTTGTTTAATCAGTTGAAGTTACAGCTAGGTTACGAGCGAATAGAAGCTTGTCCATGATGCGCTGATGTAAAAGATCTTCGATCTCGATCCGCTTGGCAAGTGTGAAACAAGACGTGGGACGTCGTTGAATAGTTGTAGATCGAGGCCGTGTTTCATGATCAACCGAACTTCATATCAAAGACACTACTCATAGATGAATGCGCACGGACACCCTCTAGAGGGGCAAAGAAACTTAGTAGAAAACCAGACGTACTAGGTTTTCCAATGGGGTGCTTGTCAAGAAGGGAAAATCATCTATGCTCATGGAAATACCCCATGAGTACTGATACCCGACGGAGTGACTTTGACCCTTAGGTCCATCATGCCAAGTTTACCTTCAGGGCCACGAGTCCAGTGTATGTAAGTACATACTTATATATATTGACAAGCTGCCAGCGAGCTGCTCCCCTGACACCGCATACCATCCTTCCTCGATGGCAGGTGACCCACCCAAAGACCAACTCCCATTAGATCGTTCTCTGTTTAATGGAATCCTAGTATCTACCTTGGCTTATGGTGAGCTTACTTTGTCAGCGCCTGTGCGTGAAGAGGGTTCATTGCTGCAGGTGCCCTTGTGATGCTGTATGCCCAACTAGCGCAGGTTTTACTATCAAGACCGAAGAGAGGCAAGATGTATGCAGCCATCGTCGGGTATTCGACGCTGTTGTTCTGCTTAGCGACTGTCGCCATGGCTGGTAGTTTGAAGTTCGCGGAAACCATCTTCATCGACCATCGTACCGACCCTAGTGGCCCCCAGAATTATTGGGACAACAATCTGGCGAACAAAGTCCACATAATGAGCCAAGTATGGTCCGTTCATATGTTTCATTTACAGCGCTTTTGCCTGCTCATACTATATGTCCAGTGCAACCCTGTTGCCCTGGATTGGGGACATTATGATGGTTCGTCTAAATGCGACGACTGCAAACATATCATTAACTGAGGGTTCCTCTAGCTGTATCGAGTGTATATTGTCTGGAATTCTAATCGTCTAATCATCGTCTTCCCATCTCTAATATATATATCAAGAGTTGGTGAGTGGTCGTTTCTTTTGCCCATCGAGAACTTGTCCCAAGTATACTTCAGCGATGTCTATACCACTTCTTATAACTCAAACACGGCCTTCGCACACCTGGTGGGCGGCGAGATCAGCGCTCTACTCCACTACCTTTTATTCCCTATGCGTATCTCTCAACCTCTTTGCTTCTATTGCAATTGCCTTTCGTCTGTTCTGGATGCGGTCCAGAGTCAAAAAAGTAATGGGCAAGCTCCATGCATCTTTCTACACCGGTTTCATAACCATTGTCGTCGAGTCTGGTGCCCTTTTCACGATATGGGGTTTAACCTATGTCATTCTGATGTCCCGCGGCAGCTCGACTAGCTCGACTTTCCTGTTGCCTTACCCACACGTTCTTGTGCGCATGATACCGCCTCTGTATTTTTGATTCAATACTGACTGGTGTATAGTCGATTACTCGCATGCTCATCGCATTGCGTATGGCTCAGGACAGAGCTTGGTCGAAGGAACTCGCTTCCGCAACTGCAGGTGGCGTCTTGGACTGGCAAGTATCGTCAACACATAGCATTCCTCTCTACGACGTGCCCGCGAGCTCTACATCCGTCCCGAGAAAGTACCAAGAATCATTGTAAATATCATGAATTTGTACAGTAATTCACGATTCACATCCTATTCTCATCCTTATTCATTGGGCATGTTATCTGGGTTTCGTCTTTCTCTTGGGCTATAACTTCGTAAACATTTAAGTATATTGTACAGAACTACCATTACATAGGCCAAAGTAGTACATCAATTTCACACTAAGTTCGAGACGAATGCATCACCACACATGGTACGACTAAGTGGGCTATCTATGTATTAGAGCCTGTTTCCCTTTAAATTTCCATAGGGTTCCAATATTTATCTCCGTAACCCAAGAGCAGCTCTTCCGACTTCTGTATCTTTCTGCCTACGGCAAAGGTCATAATATCAACAACACAGTGGGCATGAACATATTTCGACTTACTGGTCACCAGGACAAGCCGAAAATCTCCGTCAATCAAGAGACTTCGACCATAACAATTATTCTTATCCGGTTCTTCCTTGGAATCGTTTAGAAACCGGGTCTCATTTCCCAGTGTGGCCCCATCTATAACGAAATCGCGTCGAACTTCATACTTGTAGTTGAAGCCAGTGTGCTCATGAATGATATTGCTGATTCACGGGCCGCGGATAACAATCCACAATAGATGAGCAGAGAAAGGTGAAAATTTATTGACAACGTACTTCGTAGATAAACCTAGTTCTCGAACGCTCATAATCTCCCCAACATATTCTTTTAATAAGGGATAGCAAGAAATACAATAATAAGAGAGAAAGATTGTAAACATTAGGTCGGCAAAGTCATGATCAACGAGGGAAAAAGGACTTGCCTCCAATAATCCTGCCTCCCTGTAAAGTACTGAGTGTAAATGCACCCAATCCATGCATTCCAAAGGTGATAGCCAGGGGCTATAAATAGGTAAAAGGTGATAGGTATGAAAGAACTTGGTATCGATTCTAGGTACGTACAGGGAAGTCTCCACGCTGAAACTCGACGTTATGGCATTTTTTCCCTTTGGTTTTGCCTACGAGAGATAAGCAATACCTAGTGGGTCTACGCTCTAGATGATTGCTTACCTCTAGGAGAGGCCGCGGTGGAATATTAGACTCGAGAGGTATGAAATAAGGGCAGTAAACAGTCTCACCGAGCATCACACCCAATGCAAATGTCTGGATCACATTCCCTCCCAGAGCGCCTGCATACACATTCCATAGAGGAACATAGTAGCTCTCCTGTTTTTCTCTTCTTCTTTCTTCCACAACGACAACCTTTCCAACGAACCGAACCTGTGCAAAATCACCCTTCCACTGTTGCTACGAAGCAAGTCGCAAAGAATCTTACAGCCTTTGTCGCATTGACAGCTTCGTTGGCAGTGCACGTTTGATTTCAGACAGGTGCATGAGTCCTCGGTACAAGGCCCTCTGTGATAGCATGGAATTGGCCTAGAAAGACGTTTATTTAAACAGCTATAACGAGGAGGTAAACTTGACTCATGCATCTCGTATTCCTCATTGTCTGCATCTTCGTCGACTGATACCAGATAGGCCATGAGCTTATCATAGGGCATTTGAATGCAGCTCACCGAACACATATTGTTCTTGCCTAGGAGGTATTGACATTTCAATGATCTTCTCGTCTCTAATTTTGTTATAGCGAAAGGCATAAATCTGTGAGAACAAGAGTCAACTTGACATGAAACAATACATATTAGAAGGCTTCCCTCACTGCATTGCTTTTGACAGATTATGGCAAGGTCACAAGGGCTGGTATCGGGAAGGATCTTGAGTACGCTTTCAACCAGGGTTTCATCATTTTCATTCTCCCAAACCACCGTCTCCTGTCTTAAATTCAGAACGGAGAGTTTCAAACAGATTGACATGTTTCACCCACCGATGGAACGCCTGCACTGTAAACCAATCGAAAACAACTTCTTCCGCAGTATTGTCTATTTCTATTCAAATCGTCCCTCTTCAATCCCTCACTCGTCCTTTTGGGCTCAGGGTAATTGATACCATGCCAATTCGGAAAAAGACTACCATGGGCTCTACAAAAAAAGCGAAGGCAATGCAATTTGGGGCAGAACTGTGGAAAGTTGTCGTCTATATGACGAGCTATATCCGATCCATACTGCTGCAATGAATCCTTGGAGAGCTTGGCCGCGTTAGGAAGCATCCAATGCCATTCATCACTGACCAGTAGTAATCGATAAGCTCGGGTCGGGCTCTGGAGGAAACGATTGACTTTACCGTTGGGAAGTATCCCAGAGGAGCCCAGAGCTATGGCCCATACGTGACTTTCTTAGGATCCGTAACTCATCTACTTCTCGCATCGTGAATCTCCAGTCACAGTCGAGAACAAGACGCGTCATCACTTCCAGCTCAATTAACTCCCCTTCGCATAACCGACGTGATAAGCATAATATGCATTTTGGAGATACAAGATCACCTACAGTCCGGATCCGGAAAGTCCGACTGCCATGCAAAAAGGTCGAAGTAGGAAATATATTCGTAAATCTTGAATGATTCGTCATCTGCATAGGGAATAAATGCCAGCGCACCACAATGGGGGTCGACATTGATCTCATTGCGTGACCCCGGTGTGCAGGATTCGTAGGTTGCATAACTGTATGGTCTCCTGGCTCCCTTGCTAGCATCAAGGCAATACATGGTAGAGTATAGTTCTGGATTCCCAAATACATCAAACTGTTCGACGGTGAAATCCTCAAGAAGTTCATCGTCCTTCCGAGGCCTGAGATGGAATTCCGGAGGAACATGATCAACGAGTTGACCTTGGATTTCAGTATATGGATGATTAGTGGGCCTTTCGCATCCTTTGATTACATCTTCACAGTATGTTACCTCCTGGATGTAAAATTCGTCCCAAATAGCTTTATAGACCTGAAGAGCTCTCTGAAGACGAGATCCCGTGCTTCCAGAATACGAAACAGGGAACATGTCCCTATCCATAGTAGAGTTAATAGTTGGAGCTTGGTAATCCCAACTACTTCTGGACCTTACTCATGGACAGATGTGATGGCGGCTTTAGCCGGATCCGCCTAGCCAAAGTGAGTATCCTGGAGCGGGGATGATAAATTCGTACACGCTGAATTAACGAGTGGACAGAAATCGTGGTATTAGCACATATAAACCTATGTTAATTAGTTATTTAGGGCTTTAACCCTTCCTGATGCAAAGACATCATCGAGAGGGATGGATTTAATAGGACCGGACGCATCGAACCTTTCGCCTCCGCGGAATGCCTCCACAAGCGCCTTCGCCTCAACCGGCTTTGCTTCCGCATTTTTCGTTCCAACAGTAATATGTAGTCTCTTCGTCAGCTCCTCTGAAAGACCCGCAAGGAACTCCTTCCCTCTTTTCACAGCTTCCTCATCGTGAGCGCCCTCCTCTGCCACAGCATCCAGCTCGTCCACAGTGAGAGCCATTACGCGCGAATTCCACACCAGATGTCCAAGTCGAATCCTCAACAATGGAGGCTGCTTCATCGCATGGAGCGCCGAACAATCTGTCCATAGAGTCTCCTCCGCTGGCAACGAATTCCGATGAACAAACGTAACATGCGGACGTTGCGTTACGCGTCCCGCACCCTTCATCACGTTCCAGAAACCCACAGCGTCTCCCTCTACACCACTGGCATTAGCCATAGGTGCTAACTTCTGACTCAATACTTCGTTCAAATCCACCTCCGCCAATAATCCATAATACCTCGCTTGCTCCCGCGTCTTCTTTTTATCGTCCGACTTCTTAACAGAGGGCTTATACTTCTCAATTGCCTCTATCGCTTCTTGAATCTTCGACTCCTTCGGTGGTTCGAGACCTAGCACTTTCACACAGCCATCGACGGCACGTCGGACGGCAGCCTCCATGTCTTCTTCAACCTCCATCTCAATCACTGCGTCTGCTTCACTCTCCGAGAACTCCTCGCGCGTATTGAGGAACATCCAGACGACCTCTTCGTGTCCTTTATCTTCGTCTGGACGAAGTGTCTGATGGTTAGCGCCGCGCTCTGTGATACGGTCTCCGCAGACACGATGGACGGTGGCTTGCGGGAGGTTTCCGACACTCCAGTTTAGCACGAGAAGCCGGGTGGGTACGCTTGAGGATGTCGCAAGATCTCGCAGGGCTTTGCGGTGTTGTAATAGGTGATTATTCCTGATTATGGTCATGTGAGAGTTGGTCAGCGGATGAAGTGTATCTTCCAAATTAAACATCTTACTTGTCTGCAATTACGACGTCTTTAGTTTTTAAGAGTTCCTTGACGTTTTTGAGAAATTGAGGTGCAGCCTTTTTGGCAGTCACATCATCACTCTGGGTGTGTCCGAATCCAAAGATATGAGCTAGCGCGACAGACACAGCAGTTTTCCCTATTCTGGCATCAAAAAGAACTCTTGGTGGAGTCCACAACGAGAACACGCACCACATCCAGGAATCGCGATGGGAACGATGATCGTCTTCTGGAATGTCTTATCCGTATCAACGCTCACGTTCTGCTTGCCACCATTCTTTGCCTTTTCCATCGCCGCCTTCCCCTCGGGCGTTTCCAAGTACTTGAGAAATTTCTCCCTAGTGGCAATAATCCCCTTTCCCTTATTATACTCAGAAAATTGCGACCGATCCTTGTTAATCTCCTCAATCACCCAAGAGACATAAACCCTCGTCTCTGCGCGCTGCATCTTAGCTTTAGACACATGAGAAGCGTTGAGCTTTCCCTGCAGATTCAGGAGCCTCTTTGTGACTTCACGCCAATCGCGATACATCATGTACGGCTCATCAAATTTGACCTTAAAGAAGAAGGAAGACCCGGGAGCATATGGAGAGGCGGACGCAGATTTTCCCTTGCCTGAGGGTGGTTCGGTAACGTGCGTGCGCACTACAAAGCCTTCGACTGCCTCGCCGTTCCATTCGCCGAGCTCGGAAATCTCTTGCGTGAATGCCCGCATGCCGGCGATGGTCTTGATTTCAATCGAGGGTGTCTTAATGAAGCCCCACTCTTCGGCAAAGGCATCGACGTCAGACTGGGGAAGGGTCACGAAGGCTTTGGAAGCGACGTTAAGCCCATGGAGGTGAAGGCCAGTTTTCTCCGGGGGATATGCGAGGACGTGCTCCTCGAACGAGTCGTCACAAAGCTAAGAACAATATTAGTAACGGGGTTCAGATGAACGCGAGTCGCATACTTCTGCTACTGCAGTCCAATTGTTCTCCCAGAGACGCTTTGCTAGATCTGCCTCCGTACGCCCTTTTTGAGCGAGGTATTTGCGGAGCCAAGCTTCTCCTGCCTCTGCGTGACTCAGTTTAACCCCTGAAATACTTCCAAGAGAGTGCTTTGATGTGACGAGTAGCTTGTTCGGGGTCAGGGCCGCGATGAAAATGATGCACCCGTTGGATTTCAAAGACAGTGTATACGGCGACGCGGTATGTGACTCTAGAGAAGACCACTGAAGAGAAAATGACTACATGGCAAGGTGTCACCAAGGAACTAGACGCACCGTAGTCCATGGAACCTCACCAATATTGAAGAACTTATCATAGCCTCGCGCCACAATCCGAAACTTCTTGCCCTCTACATCTCCCTCCTTTGCTGGCTCATTCTCAGCCTTCATAGCTTCTTTCACATTCTCTTGAGAAAGCTCTACTGTGAAGAGCCCACGCGCGAGGGTTGGAAAAGGGGAAGGGATGTCATAGTACTTGAACTCATTCATCTTCCAACTGCGAATGACAGTATTAGGGTCCGCCGGCGCATTGTACGTCGACGACTTGACAAGCTTTGGAGATTTTTGAGACAACTTGTGAAGGCTTGCAATGAGCTCAGAGTCCTCTTCCGAGTATACAGATGCCATGATCGAGTTTTTGTTACGAAGCTTCTTGGGATAGGCTAGAGGTGCGAGACTTGAGAATATACGTGAATATGGGCGACCGCCCCTAGATATAAGGGACAGAATTTTGAAAGAGTGACTGACGAAAGCGTATTATAAAAAGTGTGTTGGTGACAGTCACTGAGCGTTGCCGAAAATGACTCCGTTGACTGATGGCTCGATCTTATCAGATTCCGCTTGTAACGCACGTCGTTACAGCTGTCAAGTTTAATCTGCAAGGAAACAAAGAAACGCATGAGTCGCAGTCGATAATACTTAACTTGGCCTTTCTGCAGATCCTTCAGAGGCATACATACCGACGAATATCTCTAGATCTTGATAAGCGAGCCAATAAGACTGGTAAATTGATTCAAGACAAGAGAAAGGATTTGATGTCGAGAACTAGGAAGCTACAATTGCACTGACTCGTAAATTTCGATAGTAGGTGTGCAACGTTAACATCATCGACATAAAATCCAGATCAATCAGATCAGATAATTGTTTATCTGATAGAAACATCTGGAGGTCATCTCTGATCTGATCAGTCCAACCATCAACTGTGTCATGAAATTCGAAAGTTGAGATGTTCCATCAACATTTCAAACTGAGTGCCTTTACATAGTTAGCTTCTTTAATTGGGATAAGTGTATACGAGATTAATATCATGGGCTGTAGTGACAGGATGCATTCGCTGGCAGTGGCACTTGCATTGATCAACCTTAATAACGACTGTAACATGCGAGTAACAGTGTAGAACAATACGAAGCATGTCACAACCCCAGCGTTAAGACACGATGGTGTATGAACGGCTATATTAAGCTGTAGAACTATACGAAGTATGTTAACTACAGGAAGAAGTAAGTAAAAGTCTAAGTGTCAAAATAACAAGTAGGTTATACACCCTTGGTGTTAAGACATGATGGAACAGCTAAGGGTGTAATTTGTGTACTCGTATGATTTGTAGAAGTAGAATGAGTTTTTTGTCAAAAGAATAGCAAACCAGAGAAACAGTTATGCAAGGTGGCGTAAAATAAGAGAATAATCGAAAAAGGAATTAATAATCAAGAATTGACCTTGCGTCGACGGAGTCATGCCAATTGGAAAGGATAGTAGCGCCTGTTTTGCCGTGAACATTTCCAGCTTTAAAAAACTGGAAGCAAGCATGAGGAACGTTCAGATCCAGATGCTTCCCAATCTGGTCAACAAAAAGGCAGCATTAGCTTCTGAGATAGATACAACATTTACATCCAAAGTGCATCGACAAAATCGCAGTTCTACTTGTTGAGCAATTTTAGATAACACGGCCCATGTGAAAGATCTACCATTGAAATGCGTAGGTGGACTTGTGAATTGCGTAGTTCTACTTCGCCTGGTACCGGTCTGGGTCGATGGGCGCAATTGTGGTAACGAACAAACCTTAGGCAAACAACGTATCATACGAAAAACTTCTTCCATCATCGATGACAAGCCTTGCTATGGATACCTCTGACATGCCAAGGTCTTAAAGTGCAACAACGCTTAAGACATGCAAAACCTTAAGGCAACCTTGGCAGCAATAATCTAAAATTACTGACCGTCCCCCGGAGAGTTTGCAGAATCACTGTACTTTGATCAGGCGATGCCCAGTAGCATTCCAAGGACCGGACGTATGTAGAGCTGGTACGAACCTAATGCAAGTTGCAGTAAGGTTCCTTGGTAGGAAAGTACGGTGTGGATCACTGGCGAGAGGACTTTGAAAATTCTCGTAAGAGGTCTTGAAGAAGTCTGCAACTTAGTAACTTTGTCAACATAGTCACGATTGTTGCTTCGGCCGGCACCTGTGATCCGAGTCAGGGTGCTACCTCCAAATAGTTAACCTTCAGGCTTCCAGAATTCATGTCAATTCGGCTAGCCCCGGGCCCTTTTGGGAAATCAGTCACCCAGTCACGTCGTCAGGTGATGTGATGCGATCGCGTTTTCTGTTCTGGCTAACTCAGGATTCGATTTGACTTGTTTAAGTCGAAAGACTACCTCCACGGTATCATATCAAAGATTCAATATTGAGTGTTGAGTGCTCGACTTCGACAGGCGGAGCGGCACCAGGTCGTGAGAAACGAGAGCTCACCGCGCCTACTACATGCGGACTGGATGAACCATTCTAGACAGATTCTCTCGCCGTGATCGAATTCTCCACTTCAAGGAATCGATATCGAATCGATTGATAATGTGAGGCGCTCCAAACTTCTGCTCTCTGCCAAGTGTGGGACACCGATGTATGATTTCGGTCGGCATGTCGCGCTCGTGCAATGCTTCCCCTGCTTACTCGCAATGACTCAGAGAAAAAATTCTGATCTTTTGAGGTCGGTTCATCATATTTACCTGTTTGAAACTCGTCAAATGACCTTGTGTTAGAACGCATTCGAACATTCCTAAATTTACTTTTGGCTTATCGATATATGGAGGGAACACGATTTACCGATTGCGTCTAAATTAAGCCTGTACATAGGAGCTATACACGTTTCCTCCAGACTATCGATCTAAACTGTTTTCCCATGCCACCTTCCTGAAATCTGGCCAAGCTGTTATCAGTTCGGTAAATCGTCGACTCCAGCCCATCATCGGCCCAGATCAACGATGTAAGTTCGCGAGATAGGAATCACCGTAATGTCAGACACATGCGGCCGCCTTTCGTACTACAAGTCAACTGTGCCACACCCTTACAAGCGCCACCGTTCACGAAAGGCTACCTGTCGATTCCCAACAAGGTACTTACTTCACTTAGTCGTGTTATCATGATCTTCGAAACTCCACATGCCGCTCGCGAAGCCCTGATAACTAATAAAATTATCATCGTCCCGCGCACAGGAAGTGCAGAAGCTCTCATCGAGTGGATTTCTGGAACACAGACTGCACACCCCCTGACATATGTCAGATGTCGTATCTCAATCTTTAACGACAAAAAATATGCCAATACTTACTAAAGAGGTTCCCCTTCGTCATCAGCGAACTCGGCTCAACCAGACCAATCAGACAAGCGAATGAGTAATGGAGTTTACATGGAAGAAGGGATTGGTTTCTGACCTTGTTCTGTGCCCATGACATCACACGGAACTTATCCAGTGGGATATATAAACCGCGGCGAACGTTGATTTTGGGCACAACAGTTCTTCGTGTCTTTACTAGTTCTATTATCCTGATTCAACATGTCGACCACCACCACAACCATGCCCATGACGGGCAAGTATGTCTGGAAGCTCATTTTCGACTTCGACAACAGTGGACATACAGGTACGTGCGGAGCTTCTGAAATAAAGTCCTGCTCAGACATCTGTTCAGCTCCCATTGAGTACACTTATGCGCTCACTCAGTCTGGGTTGTACACTTCCATGATGTTCAACGAGTTTCTCGCAAAAGAAGCCAAGACACTTGTCACGTTGGGCAAATTGCAAACTGATACATCGTACCGCCCTCTCACAGTCAGCTTCATGGACGGCCACAAAATGAGCAAGGAGGTCTGTAGCTTCCTCCAGAACATGACTATGGACCAACAAGAAGAGATCGTTTCTTACAGCAGGATGGAAGTACGCAAGTGTAAGTGAATCTTGACGCCTAAATGAACTACGCACTTACCGCTGCTTTTGCAGGCATGGTCGGTTCTAACACCAGGATGGTCCTCTACCAACGCGTTTTCGAAGCACCCGGAATGACTGTACATGAGGGAATTACCAAAATGATGCCGGCACCTCTTACCCAAGACAAGATGATTGAAGAAATCCCCATGCAAATGACGCTGACGGCAATGAAGTTCATCAAAGGATTGAAGGTATGTAGTATCGGCCGATCAACTTTTCAGCGTTACTTACCACATCAGGTGGTCTATTCTGACGACCTTCTCGACGCGCCAATTGATCGTGTTCGAGACTACTTCGGAGGTAGCGACGATATGAACTATATGTATGATGGGAAGTAAGTCCTTACGTGCGCCGTTAATAGACATGAGAACCAACAGCCATCTTTTGCAGATTTGTCTGGATTGTGCCTATCATGACGACGAAGGTTTCCGAGGCACTCACCCGTTTCGATACCCTTATTACGCACAACGCCAGTCCCAATCATGACGACCTTGCTAAAGGCGACGGGGGCAGCTACCGCTACCTCCTTCCTGTCAAGGAGACTCATTCGAACATGTTCATGACTGAGCTTACCTTGGCTCGCTTTGCTTCCGACGTCCACCTTATGTTGCCTTTGATGTTCTACCCTCATCTCCCCAAAGGATTTACTGGCGATATAAACATGGGAAGGGGCAGCGGATATATGTACCTGGCATATAAGATGCAGAGGGCTTTCACAGTCTGAAGGTGTCAGTAGCCTGGATCAATTGGACTGTCCGTCTTCGTTGTTTTGTAGTCGATTGTTCGTGTGCCATGTACAATTACGAGTTGTTCGAGCTTCTTATCAATTGAAATGATACCAGAACTTGACCTCGCGTCAGACGATAGCAAATTTGGTGTAACAGCGGAATACATACTGAGAGCTTTAGACTAGATTCACGACCTATTATCTTATAAAAAAATTTGGTTCGATCCCAATCATTCCGAAACATGAGATATTGAATGTGAGACCCCAAGTGACTTGGAAGTAGCTGGGCGAAGGAGGACTTGGAAACAGTGAGCAGCAGTCTAGACCCGGAAGAGAACTTGTGAGAGGATGTAGAACTGAAGACAGGTACAAGACCGAAGTTCTGGGAATATTGCCAGAATGGTGGCAGAAACTTGAGCTCTTTGACTGAGGCTTTCCTGGTGGACCGGAACGGCTGATTAGCAAGAATCGTACGTACGCACTTTTTCTTTCCATATCTGCCAGAAATATTCACTCAGGCGTCAATGTATGGCCGTAGTTCCTTCCTACACCTGTATTTAGCAGGACCAAGGTACTCTGATTGAGCAATCAATCACTAGTTTTGGACGCTGATATGGATGCCGGCCAATATGGATCCTCAGGCTAGTACGAGAAGCAGCTTGATCATTTAGGCTGCGGCTCAGTGAGTTGACGCAACACTTACTAGTGGTACTTTATGTTATTCTTCGTAGAATGCAGAATGTTCCGTAACGGAATAACCTGCAAAATGCCGGACCTGGCCTCGGCGAGATTCCTTCTAGGTAATTCCGTGTATTCATCGCCGGTGCACCTTGATTTTAAGATCTGTGTCATTGTAAGGACTACAAGAGCCTGCATCTGGTTATATGCAGGCATGATATAAGTGGCGCATGCACAATCCTTTTGCCTTCGTATCTCATGATTCTAATCTCACTTGCCACTTTGATTCCGTCGCGAAAATTATGACCTTCTGATTCCGCTGCAAACGGTTAATATGTCCCCAAAAGGTATCTCATGTGTGAAAGGAACGTAAGAAGAGTCGAAGAAGGCCTGAGTTCGATACCATGTATGTCCATGTGAGTTGCTCAATGGGCAATGGGCTGATGATTTACCAACGCAACTATTCAAGTTTTCCGGGCCGTGGAGACGAGTTGTTTATCTGACAAGTATCCTCCTGTATGGTAGAACACAGTCTCCACTGTTAATCATGAGAATCAGATGCACACTCTTAAGGCATCTGGCTTTACATCTGCTCATATGCTTTGGAAATGCGCTCGTCACTTGCACAACCATATGGACTTCAATCTGAGAAGTTTTTCTTTTTGCCGTAACTTTCTTCGAGCTGTATACACACATATATATTAACCAACAAGTTCAATGGCAACGTACCTGACGGTCGCATCGCGAGCCTGTCAACCATGACGTCCAAAACAACACTCACAATCAGTGCCAGATACGTTTGGGAGCTCGTTTTTGATTACGACAACAGCGGAAACTCAGGTGAATGTCAGTGTTCATCGATCTGTTAGATATTGATCTATGATCCAGGTGAAATTACTCATTCTTACGATTTTGTCGAATCTGGGTCTTACACCTCTAAAACGTTCAATGAGACTGTTTCCTCAGAGGCCAGGAAGCTTTTTGAGTCGAAGTCCATCCAACTCGAATCTGGCGTGTCGTATAGGCCCATATCCGCCAGTATCAAAGCCGGATATGAAACAAGCAATGAAGTCAAAAGTATGCTTGAAAATACAATCAAAGAGCAATCAGAAGAGACTGTATCCTGGTCTAACAAAGAAACCCGTAATTGTAAGCAATTTTTGGATTCAGTATGAATTTAGAAGGAAAATATACTCTTCACAGACGCCGTCGGTGGTTACGGCAGGCTGATTCTGTACCAGCGCAATTTCTATGGTCCTGGTATGAGTGTTCAAGATTCAGCTCTTCGAGCAACGTCGGTCCCGCTTTCCGCAGATGAAATGGAGGAAGAAGTCCTCATAGAGCTGCAGTTGGAGCCAAAGGTTTTCATCAGTAATATCAAAGTATGACTCCGTCATCCAGTCACAAGTGCTGCTAATGGACGATTTGCCGCTTGAGGTTGTATACGGAGAACAAGCGACTGACGCGCCGGGCGACCGTATTCGAGACTGGTACAATGGTAGTGACGACATCAATCGTTCGTTTGGTGGGAAGTGAGTGCATCCGTCCTGTTGAGAACTTTTGCAAATCTAACAGAATTCAGATATGTATGGCTCGTTCCTGAGTGGACAACGCAGGTCTCCCAGGCCTTGACCAATGTCGACCTTGTCATTCAAGGCCAAGCGGACACACGCTACGACGACCTTGCCAAGGGTGCTGGTGGCAATTACCGCTATTTAATTCCTGTCAGACGGAGCAACCAGAAGTTGTTCATCTCTGCTCTCACCTTGGCTCGTTCGGAGGATGCCTTGAATGATATTCCTGAGCAGATCTGGCGTAGCCTACCTCAAGGTGCTACTAATGATATCAATAAAGGGAGACATGGCGACTTTCTTTATTTGGTGTGGGAATTGCAGAGGGCTTACGAGGTGTAAACGTTGCCGTATTGGATCCCTGCCTTTCCTACGGACCCTTGACCAATATGTCGTCTCTGTGTTCTCGCTCCTGTAACGTGTACCATGTACGTGAAAATACGTACCTCAATTAAGTAATTCATCCATCTAAACACAATAGTCCTGAAGCACATGGCATTGGTACAACTTCTTAACCATCTCAGTACAAGCAGAGAAGAATCGGAGGTCCAAACCGCAACAAATGCTTCTGCAAACCAGATGCAGCCTCAGTCAACAAGAAACAGGGCCCAGTGAAACAGAGCCTGAGGCCGAAGTACATTTTTTGTACTACGATCAAGCATAAGCACCATGTAGTAGATGGGACAGCCAGAGAGGTAAGAAGCCGGAATTAGAGATACGGGTTACAACCAACAAGAGTCAGGAGAGCAGCAAAGTATAGGCGGGCTTGGACCGGCACCGAGCTATACACTCGGAACAAGTAATGTGCTTGGATAGGCTTCAAACATGACCTGATCTTGTGACGAGGCAAGTGACGACCTCACAAGACTTAGATATGCGGAAGGCGGCGGCGGCGGGCGCCGATCTCCGGATCGAATGGATAAAAAGTTTGAGATAAGCAATTCAATACCCTTCCTGCAGTACAACTACATTTTCTTCACATCTGCATTGCTATGGTCCTCCCAGTCGAGCCAGAGTTTGAGCAGGTAAATGTTGATCAACTGTTGTTCTGCTACAACTTGACCAACTAAATCTATCGTGTGCAGGCGTTAAACGAACTTACCCAGAGCTTGCAACCTTTTTTGGCTGCAAATCCTCAATACCAAAAGGCCCTCGACATTGTCCAGGTTCCGGAGCGTGTCCTCCAGTTCCGCGTCGTCTGGGAAGACGATAATGGTGTTCCACAGGTCAACCGAGGCTTCCGTGTTCAAGTCAGCACTTTTTGTTCCGATCAAGAAGTTATCTTATACTGATCGCTTCTATTGATCAGTACAACTCCGCCCTCGGTCCATACAAGGGTGGCCTCCGACTTCACCCATCCGTCAACCTTTCCATTCTCAAGTTCCTTGGCTTCGAGCAAATTTTCAAAAATGCTCTGACTGGTCTCAGCATGGGTGGTGGAAAGGGTGGCTCTGACTTCGACCCCAAGGGCAAGTCTGACTCCGAAATCAGGCGTTTCTGCGCCGCTTTCATGAGCGAGCTTTTCAGGCATATTGGCGAGGACACCGATGTTCCTGCTGGCGACATTGGAACCGGTGCCAGGGAGATCGGTTTCCTCTTCGGTGCTTACAAGAAATTGAAGAACGAGTTCGTCGGCATGCTCACTGGTAAAGGTCTCGACTGGGGAGGGTCTTTCATTCGTCCTGAAGCCACTGGATACGGTCTTGTATATTTCGTTGAGCACGTATGTTCTTTTTTACCTCGCTTATGCTTAAGTGGTATTGATATCATCCGTGTTTGCAGATGATTGCGAAAGCCTGTCCAGAATTCTCCATGAACCTTCCCTCCACCATAGTCGCTATCTCCGGTTCTGGAAATGTCTCCCAGTTTACTGCGCT
>JABCKQ010026289.1:0-17046 GCA_018857305.1 Termitomyces sp. T159_Od127 | reverse complement strand
TCCTTTACTGGACTGAATGGGCGCCTTCCCCCCCCCCACCCCCCCCCCCCCCCACAGCCACCCCCCCCCCCCCCCAACCCCCCCCCCCCCCCCCCCCACCAACCCCCCCCCCCCCCCCCCCCCCCCCCCCCCCCCCATCCCAGGGCCAGGCTCCTACTGGATGTGTGCATATGAACACACCCCAACAACTCCCACCCAATATGGAATGCTCACCAACACCAGCCAGAGGCTTCCCATCCATCCACCTATCTATACCACCATGGTACAATCTATTCCCTGAACATCGAGCCCATTTTGACCTCTACCCTGAACCTAAAGCCTGGATCAGAAGTTGGCAGAGGAGCAAAAGGGCTGACCTACTTTGCCATTGAGCTATTGCTGGACTCCACACCCTCCAGCTGCAAGGTCTATCCTCTTGCACCCAAGGAGCAGGATGTGTTGGATGTGTTTCTCCAGGAGAACCTATCCTTCAGTTGCATCTGCCTGTCCAAGTTGCCCATTGCTTCCTCAGTGTTCTTTATTAAGAAAGAGGATGGCTCCCTCCATCTGGTGTCAAACTACCAGATACTCAACACTAAGACCAACAAGAACTGCTACCCCCTTCCACTCAATTCAAAACTCAAGTTAGCAAATATATCTATTCTTGTGCCTTGCATACATCTCTGGCCCAACAAGCCACTCCTACTCACTACTCACTGCCTCACCACATGCCCATAGCTCACATAGCTCACTGAAAATGACCTTGTTGACCAGAGAGTTGTCCAGGCCTCCAATCTGCAATCTCAGCCCCTTGAACACTTTACCTGCACTCTGACACCTTCTGACTTGCACCAATATTAGTGCCCTGCTGAATGGCAACAATGGCCCAATCTGATCAGTCATTGACACCAAGTACTGGATAGAAACTAAGGGGTGGATCATTGCAGGAGAGCCCTACAAATGCATGAAGCTCATATACATGATTATGATTGTGATCTTGGTCACCAAGAATACAAAAGTCAAAAACAATGCAAGGAACACAGTACTTGTGGTCACCTTCCTATGGGAGGACAACATTACCAATCAATTGGCCAAGACAATAGCAAATGCAGTGGCATCCAAGGACCTTGGTTACATCTGTGAAATTAACAACAATCTGAAATCTTCATCAGAGTTCGTATCAGCCACTAGCACCATACAGGCTGAAACCACTGTTTCCCCCAAAAGTGTCTTCATCCAGCTCACCTCAATAAAGAGCTCCATCAGCATTGTAATGTCCAAGATCTTGGTTCAGCCCTCCCAGTCACAATCTGCCCTCACTCAGCTGATGACCTGCCCCTTCTGAGCAAATATTGTACCTGCTCTACAGAGCCAAAATTTAACCTGAACCTCTTCTCTTAGCACATGCAATTGCAACAATGCCTATTACACAATACCAAAGTAGTACTGGTTGAGGTTGAGTCTGAGGATTCCACCACCCCTCAGGACCATTCACCAAATGGACACCCAGAGCTTCACAAGCATGTCAGTAAGCACTTTGCAGAGATCAAGAGGACCATGGCTGACCTAGCAGCCATAGATGGTGCAGCAGTTCCAGTCACTACAATGCTGATCCATAGTATCTTTTTGCTAGTATGAAGCATACCTCCTTAAATTTGACATGGCAGACTCCACAGCATGCATCTGGGACTATTTACAGGATGCAGACTGGGGTGTCATTACAACTCACTTTGGCAACACAGCAAAAGTGATCAACAAGGCTCACAATTTAATTGTCCACTTTGTCCAATGTAAAGGCAAGTTCACTCTATTGGATCCTGATGACCTCTCCCTTTCAAAGCACAAAATGGCCTGCAGATGGCTCTGTAGCCTTGGTAGCATGGCTCAAGAGGGCTCAAGATAGATCTCTGATGCAAAACTTGGCCTCCTTCAAAGTATTCTGCAACTCATCAAAGGCAGCTAACAATCTTCTCCACAAACTTATATTCATTGCTGGTCACTCTGTAGTCATCAGGAAAGATATTCAAAAACCTGTACATTACAACAACTGCCATAGTCATGGGTACCTCAGAACTAAGTGTGGAATCACTGCCTGCTGCACCTTTTGCACTAGCAATGACTACCCATCTAGAGACTGCCTCAAGAGTGCACCTCCCCAATGCACATTCTGCAGATCAAACTCAACACACTCAAGCTCCTCCTGCCAATGTCCAGAGTTCATTAGATGCTGTAAAGACCTGGATAATCTGTATCTGGAAAACAGCATGCCCTTCTTTCTTACAGGAGACCCCAGTACCTGGGTGCTTAATTACAAGAAGATGCATAATTGGGGATACCAGAGCTCTGAGAAGATTGTGTATTTGGCAACAGAACATGCATAAGTTGTATATCATACAATTGGCAATGCTCAACATGGCTTATCTCAATGAGTGTGCTCCAAGAGCTGTACCTCGACAAAATAGGCAAGACTCAGGCCTCCCTCTGCTGGATAGCTTGCTATCCACTCACACACTGCTATTATGGCAGCAGCCACGTGTGCTCCATCCATCTCATAAACACTAAAGTCCCCTCAGATATTTTCCTTCCTGGACATAGCCTCACTCACCATCACTGTGATCTGCCTCAATGGGGATTATGGATCCCTGTCCATCAATGTCTACAATGACTGCCTCAATGACAACAGTCTCACTGCTCTCTCCTCATCTCCTCTGTATATACTAACCTGCCCAGTAACGCACACTCTGACAGAGAGGCAATGCTGTGGTTTGGTGACTTCAATGATCACCACTTCCTCTGGGAAACACTTGACAACCACCATCTCACCTTCTCTGAGGAAGACCTCCATCTCCTTCTATGTCTTCTCCAGACTCACCATATGATGCTAGTGCTACTAGCCAGCCTCCCCACCCTGCAGACAGTCAACAACTGCTAGACTCACATAAACAGTGTCTGGTGCTCACATAGTCTGAAGGACCTAATTGTCTCTTGCAAAGTCAAGCCTGCACCTCACCCCCTGCTAGCAGACCATTTACTTGTAATTACAGTTGTTGACCTCCCCATACCCCAAGTCTTTCCCACCCACTTTAAAGATTTTAAAAAGGCTAACTGGATGGTGTTCAATGTTGCTCTCAAGGGAAAGTCAAGCCCTCACACACCAGCACAGTGCATCACATCAAAAGAGGACTTTGGCAAGAGACTTGACACTGACACTGCTGATCCAGGAGGTCATCAACAATCATGCCATCATCCTGGTATGAAATTCTTGCTGAAGTGATAAATCAATGGGCTGACAGTTCCTAAGAGAGAGTGTAACCAAGCCAACAGGCTTGCCTACAGGTTCCATGACATTGTCAGACACCTGGCAAAGGCCAAAGCTAACAGACTATTGTAGTTCATCTTCAAACACATCTGCAGGATTTACACAGCTAACACATACATGGTCCATCAAATGACTGACTTTGCCAGCAATTGTGTTCTAGAACTCAAGACCCAAGTTAATGGTGACACATACTGAGCAGCCACAAATGATACCAAAGCCCAAGTCTTTGCAGAATCACTCTTCCTCTCACTCCCTATCTTGTCATCCATCCCTTCCACAGCATACCCATGACCACTTCTCAACCTGCAATTCTTTAACAGCATGCATATAAAAAACGTGATATCTTGCCTCCAGCTTTACAAGCTCCAGGATTGGATGGCATACCCAATGTCATGCTGAAGCACTGCTCAAAGACCTTGATCAAACTCTTCCTCTTCATGTTTTGTACAGTCTAGGAACTAGATGTCTATCATGAGGAGTGGCTGACCTCAACAACTAAATCCAATCAAGACCTTACCTCCATCATCCCTCATGGGGTCCTGGGTCTACTGAGATTTTAGTTAGCACATATATGTCTCTGCTCACCACAGACACATATCCTGTGGAAGAGAGCTCCTCCTACACCTCCTCTTTCTTACTTGTTCATGCTACCTGGCTCATTCCATATGGCAATGGCCCCAAAACCACTGAGCCACCACTTATCTAGCGGTCCCAACCAAGGCGGGACCCTGGTCACCTCTTGCACCATCTCGACCCACTTTGATCTGAAATTCCTTATGGCAATCGACTCCAGCCCAATTAAATCCATCTAAGAGGCACGCAAATGGCTGGAAACCAAAGAATGGATCCTGGCAGCTGAGCTCTATAGCCACACTAAGCTTGCTAATATCCTGGTCACTACGGCCATCACCTCCAAGCTTGAGGACCTCAAACAAGCAGCATTAGCAGTGGCATTCATTCTAGAATCAGACATTACTGATCATGTTTCAGATGCACTTGCCAATATGGTTGCATCCAAGACAATAGGCTACCTGGGAGCTGGGAGGGCTCATTGAAAGATTGGGCTAACACTGTTGTCAGGTTCCACCAGTATGCAAATACTGAATGGCACTTATTCAGCACCATCTTTGGTGAATACATGGAGATTGTCAATAAGGCTTACAACCTTATTGCATGCTTTGTCCCATGCATGGGCTTGTTCATCCCTGAAGACCTCAGTTGCCTGCATGCCATTGAAGTGGACAACAGCCTACAATCTGGTTCCATTGCCTCAGCCCACTGGCTCAAATACCCCGACCAGTGCTTGCCCAAGCAGACTGTTACCTTGATGAAGGTCACCTGCTCTGATGCTTCATCAGCCAAGCGGTCATCAAGTGCCACATTTTCATTGGGGGCCACCAAGTTTCTATCTGCAAGGACATCAAGGAACCATTACAGTGCAGTAACTGCCAGAACTATGGCCATGTGCACAGGGACTGCAAGGAGGAGGGGTGATGCGCCAACTGTATGGGCACTGGTCACTCTCTGGTTGATTGCAAAGCAACCAAACATAGGTGTGTGGCTTGTGGTCTAGAGTCTGACCATACAAGCTTTGACCAAAACTACCCTGTTTTCATGAAGCAGTGCACCAACCTAGACACCAGGTTCTCAAAGAACTGGCTGCTGCTCTTTTTGATGCACAACCCATGGACTTGGGCATTGGCTCCATGCTGGCTGGCTCACAAGGAGGCCAGTGACCTCACCAGGCCCCTGGCAATACTCTTGGAAAGCCTGCCCCCCCAGCCTCTGAATCAACCCCTCTGTCCTTCCAAACCCCAGCCTGCACCCTGAGGCATGCCACCCAGCGCTTGGGCCCTCAGTTGGATGGGAAATCTTGACAACTTTGGCTTCATCTCTCAGTCAGGGACTAGGGGTTTGGAGCACGGTAATAAAC
Source organism: Termitomyces sp. T159_Od127 (assembly GCA_018857305.1). Lineage (NCBI taxonomy): Eukaryota > Fungi > Basidiomycota > Agaricomycetes > Agaricales > Lyophyllaceae > Termitomyces > Termitomyces sp. T159_Od127. The sequence goes on along the minus strand of JABCKQ010026289.1, from coordinate 11,815 downwards.
TCCCTCCCTCCACCAAATGATGAATCATTGCCATTGAAGAGCACTTGAGAAGCTTTGAATTTGGCAACAAAATGTATGTAAGTCAGACACCATGCAAGTGGAGGTCTTGGCTTCCGCTGACCCTGTGACATGGGATGTCATTGCATTGCAAGAGCCATTCCTAGACTGGTTGAGTAACATGAAAGCTAGTAGGCACTGGAGAGCTATCTACCTGACTAACCATAGGTGCAATGGAAGCACCTACACCCACACCATCATTCTGATTAACACTAACATTTCTACAAATGCTTACACTCAACTTCCAATCATGTCTCCTGACATAATAGCTGTTTGCTTTACAGATGAATTTGGCCACCTCTCTTTATTCAACATCTATAATGACTGCACTCACAATGAGTCGCTCCTCTCTCTCTCTCTAACTTCCTAGCTACATCAGCTAACATAGCTTGCCCCTCCCCCACTGACCATATGATCTGGTTGGGCAACTTTAACTGCCACCACCTCCTTTGGTGGAAATCAGTCAACAATTGTCACCTATTTTCCCCTAGGAACTTTGTCCAACCTTTTCTCAATCTATTATCCGCTTACAATAAGGAGTTGGCTCTCCCTCCAGGGATCCAAACTCTTCAGATGACAGCTAACTGCTGGACGCATCCCAATAATGTCTGAAAGATACACTCCCTTGTAGTTAGCTTGAGTTTTGGCCTCTCCTTTTGGAGGGTTGGCTTGAGAACATTTAGAATTACAATTTCATATGCAAACCTCATGCTGCACTTGGAATAAATCAATTAATCTAGATGAATTTCAACTGTGCAAATCTGCTTTCTCTTGCATCATTGGTTGACCAAATTAACAGCATCCTAGCTGGCATGATGCACCACTCAGGTGGGCTTCTCCTTTCAAGCTGTCCAAATTCATGCTCATGAACTTATTCAGGTTGCATTTTGATGCCATCTCAGTGGATCTCACCCTAACACATTTCAATGACAATAAATCAGCTACCTCTCAAGTTGTCAACATGGTTGACTTGTACAAGTACCTGAGTGTCATTTCTGACTCCAGGCTATGTTAGAACATGCATACCCAGTGTGTGGTGGCAAAAGCCACTTTGTGGACCCTACAAGTCTTGAGGGTCTCAAAGCCCTCAGGAGGCATGCATCCACACTGCATACACCAACTGTACAACACAGTGGCAGTTCATGCAATACTCTACACAGCAGATGTATTCAGTTGGTGCCATAAATAAGATTATACCCTTCTCAGAGGTGGGCTGCTAAGATCATAACTAGTGCCTTGAGCACTATAGCTAGGGACACACTGGACCTACATGCCAATCTACTCCCAATCAATCTCCTGTTTCACAAAATTCTACATTGTGCAGCAGTGCATCTATTCTCTCTACCTGACACTCACCTCCTCTATTCCATTGTCTGCAAAGCTACACAATGATATGTTGTGTGGCACAGATTCCTCCTCCACCTGCACTTCATCATGGGTGTTGACCCAACCTTGATCAAGATAGTTGAGCCCATATGCCAATGCCTTAGCTACATCCTGTTCTTTATTCATTGCCTTGAGACTGATAAAAACTTGGCCCTCACCATAGTGAAATCTACCTTTGAGAATACAATAGCAACTGCATACTGCAATGGATTAGCCAAAAATGGCAGGATTGAAGCCTCTGCAGTCCTCTCCATCAGCAAGCATAGAAAGGTGTGGCAAGTTTATTGAATCATACCTGTGGGTGAGGCAGTGCATCAAAAAGAGAACACAATACACATTGATGCAAATTAGGTGGATCTTATCTTATCAATGGAGATTATCTGACCAGATAAGATTTAGCCTTATCACTGTAGTTGCATCGGGCTCGATCACACTTGCACACACTTTTAGTAGACATGGAAATAATAGTTTCATTTGATATTTAAAATAAGAGTTCTTGTTCACTCAAATTGAGAATCAATGAACCAAATTTCAACTCAAATGAGTAACTAAATGTCCCAAATACCCCACTGAAGTCAAACCCTGTGCTCCTGAGCCTAAGAGGTCCACACACTGGGGACTCTGTGCCATGGCAAGCAGTTTGCTTCTCTGACGTCTCCAATGATACCCTCCTTTTATACCTCCCAGTGGTGTGCACAGACCCATTGTATCCCATGTGATTCCACCGCTTGGTGCACATACCCAGGGTGCTGACGCCGACGTGGCATTGTCCAGACCATCTCAGAGGAATGGTTTAGCCTTTTTCTGGCTCTAACGATCAATGATCTATGATGGTGGCCATCACCAAACACAGCCACCTGTCTGGCCAACCCTAAGATTGTGATGCAATCACTGAGATTTTGATGTCATAACCAGGCACAGCCACCTGTCTGAAAAATGTCGAGATCATGATGGGATGATGGATCATTGATCTCATCACCTGGCACTTGCCTGTGCCATCCAAAACTGACTTTTAATGTCCTGTCGTCTTGTCGATGGGTTGTTTCCATTGTTGATGTGGGTTCATTGGCTCTTTTTTACACTGGTATGTCCTGTCTACTGTTTTTGACATGTCTTTTGAGCTTACAATTTTCAGCTCTTATGTCTTATTACTTTTATTCTGGACAACCATCAAATTGGTTGACTGTTTGTGTGGAGTCTTAGACCTACAGACACACTGAACCTCTGGCCATATCAACTTTGGTCTGAAGAAAAAAATAGTCAAACTCACCAAACAGGCTACACAAGGCCTCACCAGTGATACAAAGTCTCTCCCTCCAGGCCTATGCCAAAGCCTCCTCCTAGCAAGCATAACTGCCTCAAGACAGACTGCACTCACAACCCTCCAAAAAGCCTGGAAGAAAAGATGGAAGAAATCTGTGAGATACCCTAGAATTTACACCATCAATCAGACCCTACTCTTCAAGAGCTATATAAATTTGACAAAAACACTCAACAGGTGACACTCTGCCTTCTCACTCAGCTCTGTGAATAAGCCACATTGCACTTAACCAGTATCTCTTTTGGATCAGAGGTTTGAAACTCTGGTTTGCCCTCATTGCAACAACCTTGTGATTGAAAGTGTAAGCCACCTCCTACTGATATGCCCCCACTACCAATATAGAAGGCACCACTACCTATGTGCTAAGATCCAGCAAAAAGCTGAGTCCATCTTTTATTTGTTGACCTCACTCAATGCCCTTAAGCACCTGTTTAGATTCATGCATGCAACCAAGCACCTTGCTGTGAACACCAAGGCTCAATAATGACCCATGACCTCAGCTGATGCTACACTAGACAAAACAAAGGCAAACTGTAGACAAATATAGGCAATATCAAGACTACTGTACCAAGTGGTACTCTATGACTTATATACTGCTGGTAGGTAAGCTCCAGGCTACAGGCTCTAGCCCCAGTCATAAGTTATAATGCCAGAGCTCCAGGCATAGTTTGGGGATTGTGCAAGGCTGGCAAGTGTTGGTTGTGATTGTGCAGTGCAAAGGAGTCTCCAAAAGGAAGAGGGGTGTTGCTTTGGAAGTGCAAGCAGAGAAGATTTGTAGAATGGCAGTGGGATGACAAGGTGCATGGTTGATACAGAAGATGATGGAATAATGTGACTTCACTAAGTTGGATGTCTAGTGGGACAACAATGTGGCATCAAAGAGGGAAATGAGTGGAAAGCTGCATTCTGGACCAACCATGGGCTCTTTGAACCCTTAATCATGTTTTTTTTTGCTCATCAACATGAACAACATCCTCCAGGACCTTATAGCTGAAGGTGTGGATTGCATATATTTGGATGACATTCTCATCTACACAAAAATGCTAGAGAAGTATGCCAGGTCACACACATTGTCTTATAACATTTTCATCAGCACCAGCTCTACCTCAAACTGGAGAAGTGTGAGGGTCAACAGACCCAGATTAAGTACTTGGGGTTGATCATCTTGCACAGAGCAGTGAAGATGGACCTGGTGAAGGTGGCTGGGATTGTGGAGTGTCTGGAACCCTGGAGCCAGGAGGTGACAGCTTTCTTGGGTTTCATCAATTTCTACCAGTGGTTCATTCAAGACTTCTCACATCATGCAAACCTGTTGATTGATGTCACTATAAAGAACACTATCTAGTGCTGAAGAGCTTAAGAGCTTGAGACCTTCAATACCCTCAAGTTGGCCCTCACCTCAAAGCTTGTCCTCCTTTTCTCTGACAACAATTCCCACTTCCAAGTGAAGGCAGGCAGCTCCAACCTTGCTACTGGAGCTATTATGTTGCAACAATCCCAGGAGGGCACTCAGTAGTCTTTTACTCCAAGAGTCCAAACATGGTTGAGCACAACTACAAGATTCACAGCAAGGGAATGTTTGTCATTATCTGGGCCATTGAAGAGTGGTGGTACTTCCTTTAGAGTGCACAACATAAGTTTGAGGCCCAGACCAACTATGAGAATCTGGAATACTTCTGAACAGCCAAGAAGCTCAACTGCTGGCAGGCCTGCTAATTGTTGAATGAGTAAGCCAGATGCCTTGTCATAGTGAGCAGCTCAAGGATCAGAGGTAAATATCTTCTGGAACATCTGGCAGAGGAACTAGGAGGAGAAGCAGGAAGACCTCATTGCCAAGGCTGCCATAGTTTTGAAGTCCAGAACCATCACCAGCATGAAGTCCATCTGTCTCAACAAATGGAGCTTCCAGAACAACCTCCTGACCTTCTGGGACTGCATCTATGTGCCTAATGCCTCAGAGCTATACTGGAGGATTTTCAAGCAGCACCATGACTCATGGATTGCAGAGCACTCTGAGCAATGAAAACCCTTGGAGCTAGTGTCTTAGAACTACTGGTGGTCCCAGATGTCCCAGTGTATTGGCCCATACAACAGCACCTACAACCTGTGTCTCTAGACCAAGCCTCAATACTACCTACCTATAGGACAGCTCCACCCAAGAGGTATCAAATCAGCTGATTTTGGATATGGTTAATATGACGTGGTCCCCCCCCCCCTCCTCCTCCAAATAAGGATATTGTTGTTACTTGTTATGACAGTGGCAAGTGTGAGCGGCATGAGAGCGGCACTGCACGGCATCAACAGAAGTCTGTCATGTGATTGCCATGTGTGTGTGCCATTAACATGTCTCCACTGAATATTCTTGTGGATTCTGTGGGCAATCCAGCATCAATGGAGCATGCCAATTGCACATTAGCAGTGGAAAGGCAGTGTCAAGTGAATTCAGAATCAGCTCAGCATCAAAGATAACAAAACAGAAACCTTGCACCAACATCCCTGTGCTGTGCAAATTCTGTTCATGAGGAGGAGATAAGGCTTGGGATACCTGATGAACTGGTTGGGCATCTTATCTCCAAAATCAATGCATCTGACTTGCGCTGTTCAACACATCTCCCACAAATTCATGATTCTCATGGTGACTCTCCTCATTGATCTTGGCATATGCCAGTGCAGTCTCCACATCCCCAGCCCAACATCTTCAACAACATCTTGGAATAGTGATACTTTCTGGTAATTGACAATATATGTGTATACTTTTGTGTTAACTAGTCTATCATACAGATTCTGACTTTCAATTTTGATTGATGCCGACACTTGGCCAACAGCAACCGGATCAAAGCCGGATGACAGTCATTAATTTTGGAAACAGCCACTACCAAATTGGGAACAAGATTCAATGTCCAAAATCAGCTGATCTGACACCTCTTGGCTCCACCCACTTTCAGTCCCAGCAAAGCAATGGAGTATAGCATCTGTGGACTTCATTGTTGAACTACCTGATGCTCACAGATATAACACTATCATGGTGGTGGTGGACCTCTATGGAAAATGAGCACACTTCATCCTCACCTATACCACTTGCTCCACAATGGGGACCACTAACCTGTATCAAAAGAATGTCTGGAAGCTCTATGGCCTCTCTGATGTCTATGTCTCTGACCAGGTCCCACAGTTCATGACAGAGTTCATGCATGAGCTGTACCAGTTATTGAATGTGAAGCTACATACCTCTACAGCTTACCACCCTCAGTCCAATGGTCAGACTGAATACATGAACCAAATATAAGAACAGTACCTCCACCTGTTCTGCAAGAAGCACCAAGACAATTGGGACAGGTTGCTCCCAGATGCCAAGTTCCAGTACAACAATCACATGCACTCAACCACACAAGTCTTTCCCCTCTTCCTCAATACTGTACATCACCCATGCATGGGCTTTAAACTCTGCTCTTGCTCGTTGGAGAACAAGGCTGTGAATTGCTTTGTAGACAGGATCAAAATAGCCCAGGAGGAAGCCAAGGCTGCATTGGCAAACAAAGGACAGGTGAGTGTGATACTATGATCAGAGATGGACCTATGCCTTGCAGTACAAGCTCAGAGACTGAGTCTGCTTAGATGCATTGAACATCACCACCACTTGATCTTCTAAGAAGCTATTGCACTGCCACTTTGGCCTCTTTGTCATTGAGTACCAAGTGTGCCTACTTGCATATTGTCTCCAACTACCAGCCAGGATGCATCAGCTCCATCTGGTATTCAACATGGTGAAGCTGACACTAGCTTTGGTGGACTTCATTCCCAGCTGTTTGTCAGACTCCTGCATTCCTGGTCATAGTGGATCAGAAAGAGGAGTATAAGGTGGAAAAAATTCTGAACAGCTGCCTATTCCAGAAAATGGAAAGGCTATGGTATTGAACACATCTTCTAAGAGCCAAAAAAACATTCATATCTCCAGGCTTATTAGAAAGCTTCACTAGATGCACTCTGATGTGCCTCAGGCCATACACAATCCTTCTACCTTGCATGTCAAGACACCACTAGATGGGGGGTGATGTCAGGACACCTAATTGTATCTTTGCCCCCAGAGGTATATAGATGTTAATACAGCTGCCTTGCTTTGAGACAGCCAAAAAAGGACAATAAGAAATGAAAAGCTCAAATCTGGAGATATTGAAAAGTGTAGGAAAAGAGACTTACTAAGACTGGTGGGTGTCAATATAGGTCATGTGGTGCATAGGAAGCTTCCAAAGGAAGGGCCTTGCTTTGGAAGCACAAGAGGCATGGAATGTCAAGGAGGCAAGGAGGCAAGTGCAGAGGGGGCATGGAGTGTGGAGGTCAGATCAAGAGTGATACGTGGTCATGATGTGCAATGGGTACCTGGTGGGAGCCAAGGGAAGCCTTGGCACAGGCCAGAGAAAGCGCTGAGGGTGGTTGGGGCAGGTGCTGATGTGGTGGCTGCAGGTGGAGAAGCACTAGGGATAGCCAGGGCTGACATTAATGTGGCAGCTGTGGGTGGTGATGGCCAAGAGGTGCTAAGAGTGGCAGTGGCTGGTGGTGGTGATGGGTGGTAATGGCCAACGGCTGTGGGGAGTGGCAGTGGTGGTTGCCAAGGGGTCAGTTGTGTAGCAGTCTGGGCCTAGGGCATTGTAGGGCTGGTTTGGGGAGGATGGAAGTTCTGAGACTGGGGCTGGGTACTGGAGGTGGGTGGCAGGTCAGGACAAACACAACTTGTGATGAACAAGCTCATGGATACCTATCTAACGTGGTGCAACATGTTTTCAAGTCAATTGCAACATCCTCCTTCACACAGTCTAAAATCTGTTCATTTAATGTCATGAAGCAAGGCCCTTCCTTTGGGAGCTTCCTTTGTGCCACACAACCTACATCATCATCTGCCACCACCTTGCACAACCCCAAGGCTTCATTGCAAGGCCTAGTACCATGACTCATCACTCAGGCTCAGACCTGTGCTCTGAGACTTACCTACTACCTCCAATATCTAAGTCATAGCATAGTATCTGGTACATTAGTCTTGATATTGCATTACCATACTTGTCTCATATTTCTGTCTCTCTCATGTTTTGTGTCCTGGTCTCTTTGAGTTTTGACTTTGTTTCATTCTGTTTTGTTTTGTACTCATCTTGTATCATCTTGTCTTTCTTGTTTCTACTCATCTCATACTCTGCTCAATCTATCTCTCTGCTTTTCTCTTTCTCCACCTCAAGTCTCTAAGTTCTCCATCTCTTTCTCATTCTTGGCCTTAGTCTCTTTCCATCCTTCATCTATCTCTTGTTCTGACTCTTTCTTTTTTCAGCCTTGGTTAGATCCCTATGCCTTATATCTGATCCTTGGACTTGCTAAGTCCCTCTGCTTGCCCTGGTCTTTCAATCTCCAGCCTTGGGACTCACTCTCACCCCCATCACTTGTCTTCCACTTTCCTCCTACACCCCAGCACTCATACCCTTCACTCTGGTGTGGCTGGTGTTCCTCGCTCACTCACTGCTCACATCCCCAGTCCTGCTCCTAGTCTTACATGCTCCATGCTCCTTGACAGTACTCACCATGCACATAGAAATTGTGTTTTCCATGTAAGGATTTGCCCAGTGATCTAAGCCCCCATAGTCAGTGGAACCTGACTATCAAGCAATATCTTTTGCAGCTGAATTGAATGATAAGGACTTTTCACTATCCCAGCCATTGATCTCTATTCTCTTGCACCATCTATGTTGATTCATCAAACCTTTAACACATTGGCTGCAGCTGCTCTCATTCATGCCAGATATCTAGGCAACATTCCAATCAACCCTTCATTGGAAGTCTCAATCAATATACTCAAATTATTTCATGTCATCTAGCTGCACCAACTTTCATTCAGCATAGAAACATTTCCAAAGACTCTGAAGACTCTGAGTTATCAACATGGAGTAGATGATATATAAACATGCTCTTCAATGTTTTTGATGTATATCTTGACATCTGCCATTGCATTAATAGCCAGATCACCAAGTTCCTTGGCAGGGACACATCAGACTATTGAGTTTATCATTCTTTCCCACCTTGTAACTATGAGGTATGCTTATTTTATCTTGTTTTCAGGATATCAAATTTAAATCTTTCAAGTTGCATGGAGAGCCTGAGCTTCAATACTCATGGATAATTGATGTGATGAAATGATACATGACTATGATGGAATGATGAGCATGCCACAGTGTGAAGGAATGATGGGTGGGCTGATGCATGATGTGTAGGTTGTAATGCATCATGGAGAGCTGTTGATGATTGGAAGAGCCATTAATAGGGTCTGAAGGATGTGCTGGGGGTTGCTGGAGTAAGCAGTGATGTGGCAGTGATGGCTATAGATGTGATGGGTCAGTGGGTGCATGTCCCAGGACTGAAGCAAGGCAGATAGCTGGTGAAGGGTCATGGTTCAAGATCAGAGGTGGATTGGTGGGTCATGACAGAGTCTATGATATTTTTATGCTGCATTGGAACTTCATCTCAGATAGTGACAATGGTATGATGTGTGAACTGCCAAACATTTGCAAACATAGTCAAAGTCATCAAAAATTTGAAACACAATTCTGTATCATGATAAAAAGCACTGTAAAAGGTCAAAAATAAAAAAAAATGCTCAAGTACTGCTGCAAGTTCAGAGCTGCCTTTGCAAATTTGGACTTTATGATAAAGCTTTCACTGGCCAACCAAGGCACTGCATCTAGATATTTTCAAGATTTTCTGTACTGAACACAGACCTCAAAGTTTCTCTTCAGACCTCTCTTACTAACACAGTCAGAAATAAGTGGACTTCTTACCTTCCAATTGGCAGCAGTGGAGCTGGAGCTTTGAAAAGGGTAAAGAAACATGCATTATGTAAATCTACCAGTACTGCTTGTGGAGGTGCAGCACAAATACAATGACAGATTTTGATGGTGAAGCTAGCAGGTTCTGCTAACCATGGGGGCTCAGACCATTGAGCAAATCCTTACATGGCATGCACAAGACCTATGAGTGCAACAGTACTGTCAAGAGTGTGGGGCATGTGGAATCAAGGGCAGGACCAGAGATGCAAGCGGTGGGCAAGCAGGGAACGCCGGTCAAGCTGGGGCAAGAGTGTGAGTGCTGGGAATGTGAGGGAAGGTTGGAAGACAAGCGCCAGGGCAAGAGCGAGTCTCAGAGTCAGAGATTGAGAGACTGGGGCAAGCAGAGGAGACTTAGTGAGTCCTGGGATCAGAGATAAGAGTGTGGAGATCTAACCAAGCCAAAAAAGGAAAGAGTCAGAATGAGAGATGGAAAGGAAAATGGAACAAGACAAAAACTGGGAACAAGAGAAAAAGGGAAAGAGACAGAGAACTTAGAGACTTGAGGCAGAGAGAGAGAGAGAAGCAGGGTATTAATAGATTGAAAGAGATATGAGACAAGTAGAGACAAGAGTATGAGGCAATACAAGACAAGTACAAATCAAAAATGGGAAACTGAGACATGAGATATGAGAAAGATGAGACCAAAACACAAAAATAGGGACAAACAGCAACAATATCAAGACTAGAGTACTAGATACTACTCTACAACTTATATATGGAGACAGTAGGTAAGTCCCAGGGTACAGGTCCAGGCCCTGGTGACAAGTTGTGGTGCTGAGGATTATGCAAGACAGCAGCGGAGGTCAATGCAGGTTGTGCAGCACAAAGGAAGCTCCCAAAGGAAGGGCCTTGCTCTTGGAGCATGGAATGTCAACAAGGCAAGGAGGCAAGCGGAGATGAAGTGTAGCATGCATAGGTTGGACCAGAGATGATGCATGGCTGTAATGTGTGATGGATACTTGATGGGAGCCAGAGGAGGCCTTGCCATGGGCTGGAGAAAGTGCTGGAGGTTGCCAAGGCAGGCATTGATGTTGCAGCTGTGGCTGAGGAAGCATTGGAGATGGCTGGGGTTGGTGCTGGTGTGATGGCTGCAGGTGGTGATGGCTGGTGATGGACAAAGGTTGCTGGTGTTGGTGGTGATGGTTGCCAAGGAGTTGGTCATGTAGTAGTCTGAGCCCATGATGTTGTAGGGGCTGGTTGGGGAGGTGGAAGTCCCAGGGCTGGGGCTGAGTACCAGAGGTTGGTGGTGGATCATGATATCACCCTTCCTTCAGTGTTGAGACCCTCAAGACACGTGGTGATTGTGGATGGCTGTGCAGCTTCTGGTGTTGAAGTCAAAGTCTGGCAGCCATCAAAAAGCTCCATACACAATACTCCAAATGTCAACCCTCCTCTTCTCATGTCATCTCCTTCCTTATTCTCATCTCCTACCTCTTCTCCCTCTGATGAAAGCAGCACTAGTGTCTGAGCAGCCTATGGGAAGTGCCAGGCATTTTTCAAGCCTCACTAAGCCCATCATTAGATCGAGGTGAAGTGCAGTTTTAAGTTAGTTGTCTCTTTTGGATCCAACTTACTCATATTGCATTTTCAGGGCTTATTTGGAAGCCAGCCCAGTCTGCACCAGTGTTTGCCAGTGTGTTTGTCTTGGCCTGCTATGGCCCCCAGGGTGTTTTGCTCTGTTCCAATGGCCCAGTGGATAGCTCAGACCAATGTGATGCCCAAGCAGTTTGTAGTGGCAGTTGGTCATGCCTGGGGTTTGCGAACTTTGGCATGGTGTTGTAACCATGGCCCGGTAAGTCACTCCTGCTGACCCATCCATTTGACTTGACTGATTTGTTAGTGTCTGTTTTGTGCCCATTGCAGCATGGCCTGTGAGTTTGAGGTGCTGGTGGTGGGGGCCTGCCAGGATTTATCAGTGTGCCTTTTGTGCCAGTCCAAGCACAAGAGGTGTTCAGTGTTATGGTTGTGGCAGGCATTGTGTGTATTGGCCAAGCAAGGGTGGGCGCTGGAGTGGGTGTTGAATCAGATGGGTAGTGGGCCTAAGTTATAGGTGGTGGGTATCATGGTGGGTGGTGGGTGTTATAGTGGGTGGTGGGTGTCATGGTGGGTGGTGAGGGGGGGGTGTCATGGTGGGGGGTGAGGGGGCTTTGCATCTTGGGGAGAGGGGGGAGGGTTGTTCCAGGTCCAGGGA
>JABCKQ010026288.1:0-17110 GCA_018857305.1 Termitomyces sp. T159_Od127 | reverse complement strand
AGGAGGGAGCGGGAGCGGGGCGTGGCATGCGGAGGTCGGCGGCAGTGATGTGCGATCATGATGCATGATGGGGGTCTTGGCGCGGGCCGGGGGTGACGGGTGGTGCCGGCGCTGATGTGGCGTGATAGCCGAGACCTGGCGCTGATGTGGCGGTCACGGCGGTGATGGCTGGGGGGTGCCGCAAGTGGCGGTGGCTGTAGCGTTGACGGGCGGTGATGGCCGGTGATGGCCAGGGGAGTTGGCCGGGTAGCGGTCCGGGCCCGGGGCGGTTGCGGGGGTGGTTCTGGGAGTGCTGGAGTCCTGGGGCTGGGGCTGAGTCCCGGGGGTCGGTAGCGGGTTGTGACAGGAAGGATCCCAAAAAATTGTCTCCATTCAAGGTGGCCAAGGGTAACAGGATGCTCCTAACTGGTTATACATCACTAGTTGGGTTCTTATCCCAATTCCAAGTATTGAATGGGCTCCTTATTGCATTGCACTCAAATAGTTTGACCATAATACAGACAAAATTGGAAAGCAAAGTTGATGAAGTGCGAAACAACGGGCTCTACAGAGACAAAAAGATTGCACATTTTACATGTATGGTAGCTAACTCACAGCAATCTGGGCACTGTCGCTTCTTTATTCCTTCGGCTGAAAGATGGGGAAAACCAGGAGATGGAAACGGAGCATACTATGGGAAAACTGACCGCCTTTCTTATTGTACTCCTCGTAGAATTGCTCTTCCTAACCCTACTAAGTCGCATTTGTGAATATCTCATTCTCAGTGTCCTATAACAAATGGAGGGCATCGTATATTATGCCTCTCTCTATATATATATATGAAGTAAAAGAGATAAAGGAATGTGAAGGGGTAAATGAGACCGAGTACAAAGTTACAGTGGCACAATGGGTCCTGACACACTTTTATCATATCACCTCTAACTCCAAATTTTGTAGATTCCTAGTATATATTGATAACATCATCACTTATTATCTCCTCCATTCTCGTTGCTTTACATGTCAAGCTGTGTTGAACAGCAGAAACTGTATTGAAAGTTTCCAAGCTACGCAGGGAGGGCCACCAGAAATTGGTGCACAGATTTGAAAGGAGGTTTCAGTGTGGTATCTTGAAGTTTCCAGCCTGCAGAGGCCAACAGGCAATGGAACTCTTGGAAAGTGCGTTCCTTGCTGTTCATCAGGACCATCATCTTGATCCTGCCTTAGGCATGCTAGAGGGGTGATGTCAGGGGACTTCCATTTGACTTCTATTCTTGGCACATCATGATGCCCCAACCTGCCTCCTATGCCACTCCCCAGGACCCTGGGGGCTTTCTCTAGACCTCTGGGACTTGCTCTAGACCTTTGGAGATCTCCAGAGGTCATATCCTTTTTAGAAAAGCCCTGGAAGTTTCTGTACTCCCTGTTCAAGCATTATCCAAGGTTAAGGTTAGCTCTGGTCACCTGTACAGTTATTTCCATGCCTCTGCCACCCGCTGATGCACCGCAGTGAGCAGCAGGGAATCCTTAGACTTGTTCTCTTTGGATTTCCCTCTACTAGGTGATTAGTTACTATTGTATCATTGATTATCATGCCTAATATAACTTTGGATTTCCCTTTGCTAATTGTGAGATTGAGCTGCAACTCCTGGATGTTGCTCTTAAAGTTAGCAATATATTCCTTTTCTTGCACATCACACACCTCTCTGGCCTAACAAGACATCCATCTGCACTCCCTGCAACCTCTCCAAGAAACCTGGGCTCCCCTGCAATGCCTGCAGCCTCCAAGCAAGCCTCAAAACCCTCCTTGGCAGTACCAGACTCCTGGACACCCCTCTGTGACCTGACAACTCCTGATGCAAACCAATATGGATACCCTGCTGAGCAAAGACAGCAGCCTGGTCAAATTGGCAGATGATGCCCATTGCTGGATGGAGACTAAAGGCTGAATCCTTGCTGGAGAGCCCTACAATTGCACAAAGCTTGCCCATGTGCTGATGACTGTGGTCTTGGTCTCCAAAGGCATGTGAATCAAAAACAATGCAAGAAATGTAGTTCTGGCTGTTGTCTTTGTCTTGGAAGATGTTGTTGCTGACCAATCAGCTGACACTATTGCCAAAGTCATGGCAAGTAAGGTACTCAACTGCATTGGAGGGATTACTGACAGTTTAGCCTCATTGTCCAAGTTTGTGTCCACCACTAGCTCCTTTCAGGCCAAAGCAACCCTTGCGCTCAAGACCATGGCTACTCAGCTTGCAGCTATCATGACCTCTCTAACTGAGGTTGTAGCCAAGCTCACCTCCTCCCTGCTGGCCAGCCTAAACATGTTGCAATCAACATTCCTCCCTAACTTGGGCAAGCATGGTGGTGATGAGCCACCTCCATGCTTCAGACCAAGGCCCAAACAGGTCAACCCTGTTATCTCCTCCCAGCACATGTGGCTCCAACAGAAGTTACTCTGCAACACCAGGACAGTGCTTGTTGAGGTTGACTTGATAGACCCAACAGTGCCCCAGGACCGCTTGCCAAATGGCTCCTTCAATCTATGCAAGCATCTCAATGAGCACTTGGCAGAAACAAATAAGGCCATGTCGGATATGTCAGCCATAGATGGCATAGTTGGTCCCACCACAATGACCTGGGTACAGGGCATCTCAGCTCTCTTGTGGGGGGGTACCTCCTTGAATTTGATTTGGCCAAGTCTGTGTCAAGGTTCCAAGCATAGGAGTGGAACATTGTCAAGCTCAACTTTGGGGACTCTGCCTGCTTACTCAATAAGGTGCATAACCTCATCATCAGATTTGCTCCCTGCAGAGGTACCTTTGACCCCTCCAACCCTGAAAATCTGTCTGCATTTGAACTCAAGCAGCTTGGCTCCATCACCTTCACCATCTGGATGAAGAGGGCAGAGGACTGCTCCTTGATGCAATCCCTTGCCTCCCTCAAACTTTCCTGCAACTGAGCCTCAATAGCAAACACACTGCTCTGTGAACAAGCCTTTATTGCTGGCTACCACATTGGTGTGTGCAAGGACACCTAAGAACACATGCGCTGCGACAAGTGCCATGAATATGGCCACCTCAGAGCTACTTAAAGTGCCCCAATCAAGCCCACTGTGCCCATTGCATTGACAGCAACCATGCAATCTAGGACTGCCCCTGGAGGCACCCCCAGCCCAATATGCAACCTGTGGTATTGGCTCTGCTCATGCCAGCTCATTCATCAGGTGCTGTGAGGACCTGGATGCAAGATATTTGAAGAACAGCTTGCCATATTTTCCAAGTAACGACCCCTCCACATGGGTTCTCAACCTCAAGAGGTCGTCAGCAGCCTCTCCCCCCCCCTCCCCTGCGCCCACTCCATCAGTGCAGAAGGTTGCTTTTTTTTTGAATATATACAATGACTGTTTGAACAATCACAGTCTTGCCATCCTCAATGCATACCTCTGTGCTAACCTCCATCACATCAATGCCTCTGACAGAGACCAAATGATGTGGTTGGGTGACTTCAACCATCATTGCCTGCTCTGGGAGATAGTCAATAACCATCATCTGATGTCCTTAGAAGACAGTCTCAGTCTTCTGCTTGGCCTGATTGGCTTACCAAATGGACCTTGCCCTACTGGTGGAGCTCCCAACTGTGCAGATAGTTGGTGGGTGACGGACATGCCCAGATTTACATGGCAAACAAACACATTACTTGAGAACCTACTGACTTTGCTAGTGACCGGATCCCCAAGCTGCGTCTGACTGCAGATGGACCTGGGAGCTGGGCAACATTGAATGAGGACAAAGCATGGGTCTTAGCTGAATTCTTCTTCCTCCCCCCTCCATCCATCTCTCTGCCCAGTCAGCCTACCCTCAGCCCCTTCCCAGCCTGTGTTTCTTCAGCAAGAGGCACATATAGGACATGCTCTTCCACCTTCAGCCCTACAAAGCCCTAGGCAATGGAATACCAAGCATGGTCTGAAATGCTGTGCAGACATCCTGATCAACCATCTGTTTTACATCTTTCAGGCCATACTAGAGCGCAATGTCTACCATGACAAGTGGCTGGTTTTGACCACTCTTGTCCTCTGCAAGCCTGGCAAGCTAGCTTACAACATTGCTAAGGCCTACCACCTGATTAGCCTCCTGTCCTACCTCACAGAAAAACATGGCTTGCTGCTGGTCGGGTAGTTCAGTAGACATTCTAGCTGTAACACAATGGATGCTATGCATTCAGTTGTCAGCCAGATCAAGAACACTTAGCAGCAAGGCAAGGTTGCCTTGGCACTCTTTCTCAATGTCTAAGCTGTCTTTCCAAACACAGTCCATGACTGCCTACTCCACAATATGCACAAGCAGGGGATTTTTAAGTGCCACATTGAACTGCTGTTCCACAAGGTCCTTTTGTGAGCTGCAGTATGTCACTCCTCTTTATTCCCAGCACACCCTCTCTATGCAACTGTCTGCAGAGCAGTAAGATGCTACATTGCAAGGCACAGATCTCCCCTCTACCATCTCTTCTACATCAGCAGTGTCAACCTCAGCCACATCGAAACCATTGAACCCATTCACCTCAGGCCCAACTACAAACCAGCCCTCACCCACCACATCGAGGATGATAAGGAGTCAGCGCTTGCAGCAGCTGAGGAGACCTTTGCCGCCATCCCTGTTGCCATATACTGCAATGATTCAAGTGTGGAGGATGAGGTCAGTGCATTGGCAGTGCTGTATATCAGAGGCCATGAGACAAAGACTCTCTGCTACCACCTGAGGCCACCATTGCAGCACACAGTCTATGAAGCCAAGGTGATAGGCTTTATCCTCACCCTATATCTACTCACCTGTCTTGGTTGCAGCCTGCTTGCACTGACCATCATAGGAAGTGACAGCCAGGCTGCTATACAGGTGCTGCTCAACCAGCACCCCCACCTGGACCACTACCTCCTTGACAAGGTCCACACCACTGCAAAACTCCTCCATGCCAAGCAAGACCAGCTCATACATGTGCATGACAGAACACTAGCTGCCTGTAGGGGCGCTAGGTGGAAGGATTGAACCAGGAGCACTGTGGACCTCCAGTTCTATTAGACCCTGAGTTATGCTAAATTTGGGCCCAACAAAAGAGCAGACACCCTGGCAAAGAGCGCTGCATGAGGCTACATCAGCATCACCAAGGAATTTCCCTCATCTCTCTGCTACCCCCCTTCTGCCCATGAGCATTTCCACAACCAAACAAGCAGCGGTCACTGCTCTTCAAGCTACTTGGAAGTTCTGTTGGAAGAAGTTTCCCTGCTACCCTCTGCTCCATGTCATCAACCAGTCCCTGCCATCCAAACAATCAATACAGCTGACCAACCCTCTCACCACAAAGAACTTGGCCCTTCTAACACAGCTCTGCACAGCTCACATAGTGCTTGACTGCCACCTCTTCTGCATTCACAAATCAAAGACCCCAGTCTGCTTCCACTGTGGTGGCCTTACAGTCAAATTGTTCCATCACTACCTGCTGGTCTGCCCCCACTACTGACACAAATTGCACCTTCACATCCACTTCTCAGCTGGTATTCCATCTTGGAATGTCTCTTTGATGGTATATTTGTTTAGATATACAGCCATATTTTGTGCATCACCCACTTGGTTGTCATAGAAAGTCTGGACACCATTTTTGACATCATACACCACTGTTTTTGTCAGGTTTCTGTCACAGCCCACTACCAACCTCTGGCACTTAGCCCCAGCTATAGGAATCACAATCTTCCCAAACCAACCTCCATGACCACCCTGGGCCTGGACCGTTACCTGACCAGCCATATTGGCAGCCCTCGGCCATTGCTGCCCATCACTGCCACCAGGTACCACCACCCTCAGCATCCCTCCAGCCATCACTGCCTGCAACTGCCACATTAGTGCCAGCTCTGGCCATCCCTGACACTTCACCAACCACAGCTGCCACATTAGCGCCAGCGCTGGCAACTCTCAGCACTCCCCCTGCCTTGTGCCAAGGCCCCCATCACACATCACAACCATGTATCACTGCCGGTCCAACCTCTGCATGCCATGCCTCACTCTCACTCACCTCCTTGCCTCATCACCATTCCATGCCTCCACACTCCCAAAGCAAGACCGTTCTTTGAAGAATTTCCTTTGCGCTGCACAACATGCATCCACCCCCGCCACTGCCTTGCACAATCTCCAGGCTTCATCTCAAGCCTCAGCACCATAACTCGTCACTGAGACCTGGACCTGAACCCTAGAGCCTACATACTGTACAGTATATAAGTCATAGAGTCACAACTAGTACTTTAGTCTTGATATTGCCATACCTCTTGTTTCTAGGTTTGTGTTTTGTCTCTGTCTCTTTAGTCTTGCATGCCCTGGTTTCCATTTTCTGACTTATATCTTACTGTATTGTACTTATGTCATCTTGTCTCATTTCTACTTGTCTTTACTCATCTCATATTCTCAATCTATCTTTGCTTCATCTCTTTCCTTTTGCCTCAAGTCTCTAAGTCTCATTTCTACTCTCTCATCTCTCACCTTTTTCTTGATTTGTTCTATTTCTCCTTTCCTCTATCCTATCTTGACTCTTTCCCCTCTCGACTCACTTAGGCTTCCGCACCTCCTGCCTTTGATCTCAGGACTTGCGAAGTCCCCTTACTTGCCACAGCTATCTATTCACCAGCTCCAGAACTCACTTGCGCACCAGTGCTCACTTCCACTTTTCCTCTTGCATCCCCAGGACTCATGCCTATCCCAGGACTCATCTTTCACCCCCCTTCCCCATTTCCGGCACTCACATTCCTGCTTTAGTGTGACCAGTAATCCCTTGCTCCACTGTTGCTTGCATCCCTGGCCCTGCTCTGGTCTCCTATGTCCCATGCTCTTGACAGTACCACTGCATTTGTGGACATTGTGCATGCTAGGTAAGGATTTACCCTGTGGACTGAGCCTCTGTGGTCAGCAAAACCTGACAGTTCTGCAGACTACAGGGGCTCAGATTACTGGACAATTCCTTATCTGTGAACATAATGTCCACATGCATCGCAAATACTGTCAAGGAGCATGGGGTATGTGAGATTGGGGGCAGGATCAAGAATGCAAGCAGCGGATGAGCAGAGAATGCTGGTCATGCTGGGGCAAAGGGCATAGGAGGCATGGAATGTTGAGAAGGCAAGAGGTTGAGCAGAGAGGAGGTGTGGAGTGCAGAAGTTGGACTGGGGGTGATGCATTGGTTGTAATGCATGATGAGTGCTTGATTGAGACTAGAGAAGGTCCTGGTGCAGGCTCAGGAAAGTGTTGATGATTGCCAAGGCTGGCACTGATGTGGCATGGCAATGGCTGAGAGGATACTGAGGGTGGTGGTGGCTGATGGTGGTGATGAGCAGTGATGACTGAGGGCTACCAGGGGTGGTGGTTGTGGTTGCTAAGGAGGAGGGTCATGTAGTGGTCCAGGTCCAAGGAGTCATGGGGCTGGTTTGAGGAGGTTGGAGTGCCAGGACCAAGCCTGAGTACTGGAGGTAGGTGTCAGGTTGTGACAGAATGATTCATCCCTTCCCCAGCTACATCCATTCCTTAGCCTCTTGATAGTGTTCATCACTGGGCACTGCCACCTATCTAGCCAACTGCAAGATTGTGATGACATTACAGGAAGGATCCTAAAAAATTGTCTCCATTTGAGGTGGCCAAGGGTAATGGGACGCTCTCCATTATTGCATCATCATCCATCATGCCAGCTGGTACTGCCACAAAATTGTCATTGGTAGTAGTCATGGGGTTGGTAGGCATGTAGTTCTCCTGGGAGAACAGAGTTGAAAAAGTGCATGAAGGGGTGATAGCCCACAGGGGCCTTCAATATGGAGTGTCTTTCCAGGGAGGCCAAATGGATATTTGCCCTAAACTTCAAGAACAATACAATGTGGAGGGGGCGGATGATGTTTCCAACCTTACTTTCAGACTTGATCAACATCACCATCATGGTATCCTTGTTCTGCTTGATTCATGGGTGTTGTGACTGCATATTCATCAATGCTCGCAATCACAAGCAGCCATGCAGAAACTTCTTGCCAGTGCATCCCTAATGATACATGGGTTGGCAGGCAGAGAGGGAAATAAATAGAATGAGGGATGAGGAGGGGGGTCAGTCAGCAGTCAATGCCAGGGTGTCCCTTTTATACTTCTCATCTATAATCACAGTTCCTGGGAACATTTGCAGGTTGTAAGGTGGAGGGGAGCTGGTTCCCTCTAGTAGATCAGATATTTTCTTGATATCCAACAATTCAAAATGGGGCTCCAGCGATTTCAAATCTTGCACTTATAAATAAGTGAGCCATGTTTTGTCTCCCACCTTCCAAGGGACCTGGAATAATGCATCAATACATTGGTAGCCCAATAGAACAAATAGTAGAAGCTGAAAACTGTAAGCTTTATCACATCAAAAACTGTAGACACATGACATACTTCTTAAAAAGACCAGGGAACCCACACCAAAGGCAGAGACAACATGTCAACATGTTGACAAGGCATTAAAAATCAATTCTGATGGCAAAGGGAATTGCCAGGTGATGAGATCAGTAATCCATCATGCCATCATGATCTTGATGTTTTCTGGACAGGTGGCCATGCCAGGAAGATCTAGTGACCCTCATCATTTTCAACCTTCTCATTTGTATCATGCTTGGAATTACACTCTTTTTAACAAGATTTGGCTTCAATGTGTGACTCTTACTTTCCACTGTTTACCTTTTTTTCTTTAGTTGAGCAGCTACTCATCACCTTAACTGGAGGGTGTATGTAGCCTCATGATACAATTATCCTCCTCATAATGTGACTGAGCCAAGACTGAGCATACTACGGCACATACTCTTCATCTGACAAGATATTGGTGATCCAATTGTCTGTGGTGTCCAACTCCATTTGAGTCATCTCGCACATGTTCTCTTCTTCCACTAAGTCTTTCCTGTAAGTCTGTGCCTCTATTGTCTGTTAATTTGTTTCTCAATTCAATCAATGAGTTGGATGTACGTGTCCCCATCTGTGCTTGATGGCTGCTGGACTGGCTGACTTCCTACAGGGAGTAATGATGTTAATAAACATGTCTTCTCAAGTTTGTTGCCCATTTTGGAATCACTCAATTTCCTTTTCCATCCCCTTGACGACAAGCTGAGGGTGAAGATTTGGTCCAAAAGGTGTAACTTGTTGAGAGCCCCCTGTATCCTCTCTAGAAGTGGGTTCTGGACCCCATTGCATGAGTCTACAAATCTCCCACTGGGTACTTCCTCAAATGGTGGGTGTTCCATCTATATTCTCTTCCTTTTGGCTCATGAGGTATCTAGGGGCTTATGATTTGAGTGTACAATTATGTAGAATTTCATTGCTCAAAGAGTATGGTGCAGACTATACATGACTGGAAAGAAGATCACTGGTATGAAGAACAGCTGCAGGCCTTGTTTGGGTGTGATTTCCTCCCATGTTACCTGATCTTCACTTTGTGCCTTTTGTTAGTCTTGGGCAGATTCACATTTGAACTCTAATATAAATGAACTATGTACTGAATGACATGTTTGTCGGTATCTTTGACACTTCTTCAGATTCAGAAATACAATTTCTCATGTAAACCTCACACCATACTTGGAACCATCTAACTTGTCTAAATGAAAATATGTCAATGCAAAACTTACTCCTTTCTACATCATCGGATGACAGGGTTTTCTCAGGCACCAAACTTCTTCTAGAACCAACATTCAATAGCCATGCTGCATGAGCAATATTATTAGGAGTTTGCTTCAATCTCATTTTCTGAACTAAGTAATGAATCTGAATCTGATCTCAAAGCCTTCCTCTTTTAAAGTGAACCAGGAATGATCTGCTGCCTAAATTCCTTTGGAATGACTGAAAGAGTTGGACAAAGATATCCTCCAGACACCATAGTAACTCCATCAAAGGGTATGTCTTTATCCAGAATAAACCTGGAAGCAAAATCCAGAGTCTATTGCATTTTTGTGTTGCATTGAAACTTCATTTCAAATAGTAAGTTTGGTGTGAAGTATAGTATCTGACAAATGGATGTCTCTTATGTGCATGAGGAAGGTTGCAGTCAGCACAGGGAGGTGATGATAAAGTCTCGACTTACTTTATGTAAGGAACTGGAGTTCAACATGAAAGGTTTCATTAATGTATTACTAGATTGGAATGACTACTATGCTCACCTGGAGTCCAATATGAAAGGTTGAACTCCATGTGGGTGACTATGGCTGAAAAAATACACACTGTTTGTCAATGCTAGAGTTTGCAAGTCCAGTGATTTGATGAAAATTAAAGACAATACCAGTAAGTCATTTTGTCAGTATCTCAGTGAGAAATTTTCCCTAAAACTCCCACTGATTTAGCCTCCACTACAACTTTACTTTGTTTGATGATAGCTTCAAATTCCACTGAGTAAACAAGGCTCTGCTATCATCTCACTATGCCAGGTGGGATGCTTATGGCACCTCAGAAGTGTTAAATTACAATATTGCCAGTATGTGTCTCAGTTATACTTGTGTATTCATCATTTTGTTTCTTTATTTTTCTTCTCTTTTCACCACTGCACTGACACATTCTTTATTTGATGCTATGAGTGGGTGCATTGTCAAACTAAGCTCAGAATAGGATTGGAAACTGTCCAGAGATTGGTCCCCTTACAATCTCTAGGAGCCATGCCCAGAGTCCTGAAGCTGCATCCAGGCCCTGGAGCTAAGACCTGCAGACCAAAAGCTTAGCCTAGTATTCATATATAAGCCATAGGGTAGAACCTAGTACAGTAGTCTTGATATGTATTGCTGCATACAGACTCCTAATACTCTGTTTCATGTCTCTTTTTATCTCACACCCCAAGCTACTGAGCACCAGTGACAAATGGGAGTCAAGCAAGTGCAGAGGCAGGCGAGAGTCAGACAAGGGACTGGCAGAGCTTAACCAAGTGGTCAGACATTGCTAGAGAGCTTACAGTTGGTTCAGTGTGTAGGCTAGAAGAACACTGCTATTGTTCAGCCTGGAGATATTCTATCCACAGGCTGCCTATATATACTACATTGGTGGCTGTGCAGTTACTAATACTGTTTGACTAATCAGGCCCTGGTATGTAATGGAGTATGACTAACAGTAATCAATGCTGAGTAAGGTCCATGCATGTGACTCATCAAGGCTGACTACTAGAAGATAGAAGGGGATAGGGCAGGCTGAATGGTCATTCAGATGTGCTAAGAGTGAGCATATCCTTAGACTAAGCTCAGGGTAGAGTCAGACATGGTCCAGAACCTGGTCCCCTGACACTTGGCTCACACACCTCCTTGTTCCTTACTCCAGCACTCTCTTCTCAAAGTTCTCTAAAGCTTCTCTACACTGTCCAATCACTTACTCCAGCTCTGTACTTTAGCTGCTCACTGTCAGGTTCCACTGACCATGGGGGCTCAGTCCACTGGGTGAGTACCTTACATGGTGAGCACTGTGTCCACAGATGGAGCATATTGGTAGGAGTGCAAGGCGTAGGTGACCAAAGCAGGGCAGGAGATGCGGGTGGGGGGTTGTCGGTAACGCCAGAGTGGAGGGCAAGTGCCAGTGAGGAGTGGAGGATGAGTGCCAGGAGTAGGCACAAGTCCCAGGGAGGCAAGAGAATGGAACAAGCGAGTGCTGGTGTGCGAGTGAGTCCTGGGTAAGCGCAGGGATTTAGCAAGTCCTGGGGATGGAAGTGAGAGGAGCGGAGATTCAGTGAACCAAAAGGGGAAAGAGTCAAGATAAGATAAGAGAAGTGGAAACAGAACAAGTCGAGACTTGAGGTGGGAGACAGAAGAGACAAGGGAACTTAGAGGCTGGTGGAGAAAGGAAGAGTAAAGCAGAGATGGAATTAGGTACGAGACAAGTAGAGGTGACAAATGGAAGCAGATATGAGATGAGTACGATAAGAAATGGAGCAGAGTTAAAAAACAGAGATCAAAACATGTGAGACTATGAGACAGAGACAAAACACGGTGAAAACAATATAAGACGTATGGTGATATCAAGACTGGAGTACTACTGACTACTCTACAACTTATATACTGAGCGGTAGGTAAGCCCCAGGGCTCAGGCCTGGGTCCTGGTGGCAAGCCGCAATGCCAGGGCTCAGGGTGAGACCTGGGGATTGCGCAAAGTGGCAGTGGAGGTTGAGACATGTTGCGCTGCATGGAAGGTCTTGCTCTGGAAGTGCAGATACATGTAGCGGTGCAGCAGTGAGCAGAGGCAGAGTGTGGCATGTGGGGGTCAGGTCTGAGGTGATGCGTAATTGTGATGTGTGATGGGGGTCTCAGTACAGGCTGGAGGAGCACCAGGCGCTGCCAGCGCCAGTGCTGATGTGGCAGCTGCAGTTGGGGAAGTGCCAGGAATAGCTGAGGTCGGCGCTGATGTGGCAGTCATGGGCGATGTGATAGCTGGGGCTGGCACTGATGTGATGGTTATGGTGGTGATGGCCAGGGGGATGCTGGTGATGGTGGTGGCTGATGGCGGTGATGGATGGTGATGGCTGGAAGTTGCCGAGGGGGTTTGCTGGATAGCGCTCCAGGCCTGGAAGGGTTGTGGGGGTGGTTTTGGGGGGTTTGGAGTTCTGGGGCTGGGCCTAAGTCCCAGGTGTCAGGTTCCGCTGACTACAGAGGCTCAGTCCACTGGGTGAGTACCTTACGTGATGATCACTGTGTCCACAGACGCAGAGTACCGGTAGGGCATGAAGTGTAAGAGACCAAAGCGGAGCTGGAGAGATGTGTAAGGGAGTGCCAGTAACGTGGGAGGAGGAGGCAAGTGCCGGGGGAGTGGAGGATGAGTGCTGGGGGTTAGTCGTGAGTCCCAGGAATACAGGAGGGTGGAACAAGCAAGCACCAGTGCACAAGCAAGTCCCAGGGTTCAGAGAGATGGTGAGGGCAGGGACTTAGCAAGTCCCAGGGATGGAAGCGGAGGCATGGCAATTAAGTGAGCTGAAAGAGGAAAGGGTCGAGATAAGATAAGGGGAGAGGAAACAGAACAAGTCAGGATTGGGAACCGGAGACAGAACAGAGGAGAGAACTTAGGATTGACAGAGAGACGAGGAGCAAAACAGAGTGAGATTAGAGTAAGAGACAAGTAGAAACAATGAAAGGAGACAATGCAAGACAAGTATAACAAGAAACGAAGCAAAGTGAAAGTAGCAAGACCAGAACGCATGAGAATATGAAACAGAGACGAAACACAATGAAACAATATGGAAGTTATGGTAATATCAAGACTAGAGTACTACTTACTACTCTACGACTTATATACTACGCAGTAGGTAGTGGGGCTCAGGCCTGGGTTCCAGTGGCAGGTTGGGGGTCGGTAGCGGGTTGTGACAGTTGGGTGTAGCTGATGGCAGCGCTGATGTGGCAGTTATGAGCGGTGTGATAGCCGAGGCCGGCGCTAATGTGGCGGTCATGGCAGTGATGGCTGAGGAGATGCCGGAAGTGGTGGTGGCTGGTGGCGGTGACAGGCAGTGATGGCCGGGGGCTGCCGAGGGGGTTGGCCAGGTAGTGGTCCAGGCCCAGGGCGGTCGTGGGGGTCGTTTTGGGGAGGGTTGGAGTTCCGGGGCTGGGGCTGAGTCCCGGGGGTCAGTAGTGGGTTGTGACACCAGGGGTCAGTAGCAGGTCATAACACTCACACCTAGAGCTTGTTATAAGCCTCTGCTTTGCTTGTAGTGCATTGTATCCACCTAGTCAAGACTTACCCAGTGACTTGAGCCTCTATAGTCAGTGGAACCTGACAAGAGCTGGCTTTATTTCTTGTGTTGACCAACACGGAAATCAGCTCAGTGATCTTATTCAAAGCCTTCTCCAACTTTACTAGCCTGTCTGAATCACTATGCTGGATTCTTTCTAACATATTATTACATGTGTCCCTGATAGCATTGACATACATTGAACAAGTAAGGGTCTCTGGAGCTTCCTCTGTTGACCATCTAAAATACAAGCCTGATTGCTTGTCATGCATTTGAATCAGTCTGTCATGTCTCTAAAATGTCATGCCACACTAAATCACCTTTGGTCCCAACTCCAGTCCCAGAACATCATCAACCACCCCACCTTCACTTCAGCCTCAGAACATGCACCAATTAGCCAACCATGCCCCAACTTCTAGCAATTTCTATGACCATCACTGTAAAGGCAGCGTCTGGAAGTTGCAGCTTAGTCACTCAACTGACAGAGGGGAATACCAAAAGATATTAAGAATGATACTCAACAATACAATGGTAACTAATCATCCTGTAGAGGGACATTTAAAGAGAACAAGTCTAAGGATTCCTGCTGCCTGGTGCAATACATCAGCAGGTGGTGGTGGCATAAAAACAACTGTACAGGATGAACAGAGCTAACCTTAACCTTGGATGATTCTCAAACAAGAAGTGTAAGAAGTTCTGGAGGTTGCTCAAAAAGAAAATAACTTCCAAAAATTTCTGGAAATCTCCAGAGGTCTAGAGTGAGCCCCAGGGGGCAGATTGAAGTGTAGAGGAGTGGAGCAAGTGGAAGTCAGTGTAGACCAAAATGGGAATCCTTCAACAATCACCACCCATCATTGCTCACCTCAGTAATCTCTGGCTTTTCTTCCACTAACACTTCCTCCAACCATCACCAGCTGCTCCATCATCCATTATGGCCCATGAATCACACATCATTCTACTGCAGAATTGCTCCACATCACAGCTGTGCATCAATTCATTACATAATGCATCACCTATGCATCCTGTTATTCTGCTGCCCCTCAATGAATCCTCTCTGCTTGACTCCCAAAACAACAAAACCACTCCTTTGAGGTCAGAATTGACACCTGCTGACCTTGTATAATCTCCAGACCACATAGTCCTGGCACTGTATCTGAACCTGGAGCTGAGACCTTCAGTAATAGACAGAGGACAAGGTATTCCATAAAAGCAAGCAGCACTTGTTGGATTGGAACCAATGACCTCTTGAGTATGTGCTCCTTGTGATGCTCTAACCACCAAGCTAAAGTGCTTTCTTACTTTTAGATCAAGTAGCCTAAGTCATTCACTTCCTGTGTCAGGGGATTTCCATCCCAGAGTTTCCAGATGAGGCAGTAGAAGTCAGGGACCAGATCTATGCAATGACCCTGTGCCCACCACTATCCATTGAGGAGATCCAGGCCAGCAAGACCACCTTTCAGCAGTTAGCCCGGACATTTGCTGCCAACTCTCTGCCCTGGGCATTTCAAGACATGGTGCCCCAGTACCTCTACGGCTTTGAAGATGTGTTCTCTAAGGCCTCCTTTGACTCACTCCTGGAGCAACCATGCCATTGAACTGATGATAGACTCCAAACTCTGCAGCTGTAAAGTGTACTTGTTAGCACCTAAGGAACCTGGACTCTGGTCACATCCACTCTTCTAAGTTGCCAATGGCCTCTCCAGTCTTCTTTATCAAAAAGAAGGATGGCTTGCTCCAGCTGGTCCAGGACTACCAATTCTTGAATGACAAATATAGGTAGTATAAGAGGAACATATCTTACTGGTACATTGATCTTGTATCTCCAAGTTGGACATTGGCTCTGACTATAAGTCCAATGTAGGCATTATGGCTACTCTTCAATAAACAAAGTTGGAACCCTTGCACAATGGCTTACCATCTATTGATTACATGCTCATCAACATTGTGTTATTTTCACACATGATTATGGTAGGTTTAGACTCATATAAAAAAGATCTTCCATTATAAATCATTATACAGTTTGTTGTTACCTTTCTTATTTAGAGGTATAGATATAAATATTTTCTACATAGTTAGATCCATTTGATGTTCATTAATCTCAAATCTTTTATGGAGAATCTATCATCATGAGTAGATATATTCAGTACTTTGGCTTATCTCATCTGTTTATCTCAAGCAGCACTTAGTATCAATTGGGAAGGATTATTGCTGTGTTCTTAGTATTAATACTTATATGCTGTCTTCTGCAAATGTCTTTGATGTAGCCTATAGCTTTTTAATTTCTTATCAGCTGCTGGTCTCAGTGTGTAACCTGCCCATTACTCTAGCTGTATCCAATGCATTGTAATGCATTGGAATTGCCATATTTAGTAATCAACACATGTCTGTGATGTGCATCCTTAGCATTACATAAGACAACATCTGGTATTCACAATGTATCTAGTATAATGCAATAATTTGGTCTGATTCAGCTACTGCATGATATACATAAGATTGTTCGACTCTCGGCTCTTGTTACCAAACTAGGCAACACTCATCAAACTTCTTGACTTCTTTTTTGGCCATGTCAACGCAATATTTCCATGGCTAATTTGGTGACCAACCATGAGGTTTATCAGAGCCAGGTGCTGATCCTCAACCAACAGAGACACTATCCATGTTGAAATACCAACCCCATGCCCAAACAGGATTATAAAGTGACTCACAATATGAGCAAGAGCTTTGGAATGCTGGGTGGGCTATGTCAGGTTCCGCTGACCTCGGGGGCTCAGTCTACTGGGCAAGTCCACCTTACAGCTATTCACCGTGCGCAAACACAGAGCACCGGGAGTAGCGCAAGGCATAGGAGACCGAAGCAGGGCAGGGAGTGGTGCATGGGAGAGTGCCGGTAGCGCCGGGGGTAAGACAAGTGCCGGGGAGGGTGAAGGACGAGTGCCGGGGGTTGGCGCGAGTCCCGGGGGTGCGAGAGAACGAGATGAGCGAGCGCCGGTGAGCGAGCGAGTCCCGGGGATCAAGAGAAAAGCGGACGTGGGGACTTAGCGAGTCCCGGGGATGGAAACAGAGCTGGGGAAGTCGAATAGCCAAAAGGGGAAAGAGTTGAGATAAGATAGCAGGGAAGGGAAACGATTAAGTCGAAGAGAAGAGAGCCGGGAGCAAAGAGTCAAGAGAACTTAGAGTGGAAAAGAGAAGAGAGGACAACGAGAATGGATTAAGAGTACGAGACGAGTGGAGACGAGATAGAGAGTTGAAGCAAGACGAGTACGAGAAAAGAAGCAAGTAAAAGTAAGGAAACCGGGGCACGCGAGAGACGAAACAGAGACAAAACACAACAGACAAGACGGGTTTACGGTAATATCAAGACTAGAGTACCTACTTACTACTCTGCGCCTTATATACTACGTAGTACGTATGGCCC
>JABCKQ010026287.1:0-17239 GCA_018857305.1 Termitomyces sp. T159_Od127 | reverse complement strand
TGTGTTCGTGCACGGTGAATTGACATAAGGTGGATTCGCCCAGTAGACTGAGCCCCCGAGGTCAGCGGAACCTGACAGGTGCTCTCTGTTTGTACACGGTGAATAGCTGTAAGGTGGATTCGCCCAGTAGACTGAGCCCCCGCGGTCAGCGGAACCTGACAGATACTGTGCCAAGGCTCTAAGTATGGTTTAGAGATTGTGCAAGGCTGGCAGATGTTGGCAATAATTGTGTGGTGCAAATATTCTCAAAAAAGAGGAGATGTTGTTCTGGGGGCTTGAACAGAGGGAGTTTGCAGAGAGGTGGCAGAACAACAAAGGCATGCATAATGCAGGGTGTGGTGGAATGATCCATGGATGTTATGGAATGATGAGCAGGCCATGGTGCAGAAGGATGATGTGTGAAGTTGTCAGGTTCTGCTGACCATGGGGGCTCAGACCATTGGGTGACTTCTTATTGGGCAGACATGATATATCATGCGCGCAGTGAGTATGGTCAACAAGTGTGGGGCATAGGAGACTAAGAGATGGGGCTGGAAAAGCAAGGGGATTGCAAATGGGAGCACTAGTCATGTCCAGGGTGGTGAGCACAAGGAGCAATGCAGGAGGTGCAGGAGTGAGGGACAAGTGCTGAAGCTGGTAGTGAGTTCCATGTGGAGATCAATGAACTGGGGTGAGTAGCAGGGACAAACAAGTCCCAGAATCAGAGATAAAGGGCATGAGGATCTAGCCAAGCCAGAAATAGAAAGAGTCAAGGTGAGAGATGAATGAAAATGGAACAAAGACTTGAACTGGATATAAGGGATTAAGCAGAGAGGGACTTAGAGATTTGAGATGGAGAGAAGAGTTGAAAGAATAGATTGTGGGAAATACAAGTTGAGCAGAGATGAGAATAGAGAGACAATACAAGACACAAGCAATACAAGATGAGATAACCAAAGTCAAAACTAGAAAAAACTGGAACACAAGACATAAAATGAACAGAGACAAAAGTGCAGCAATATTAAGACTACAGTAACAAGTGCTATGCTACAACTTATATATGGGAGGTAGTAGGTGAGCTTTGGGCTACAGGTCTGTGCCCTGGTAATGAGTTGTGGTGCTGGGGCTCCAAGTAAAGTCTGAAAATCATGCAAGGCCATGGCAGATGTCAGCATTGGTTGTGCAGTGCAAAGGAAGCTCTCAAAGGAAGAGCATTGCTTTGGGAGCATGGGCAAGGAGGAGGCGTGGAATGATGATGAAGCGAGGAGTTGAGCAGGAAAGGAAGTGTGGTACATAGATGTTGGACCAGGGTGATGCAAGTGATGTGTTGGTCCTAATGCATGACAGGTGCTCAGTGAAGGCCAGGCAAAGTCTTGGTATGGGCCAGGGGAAGTGCTGAAGATTGCTGGGGCTGGTGCTGATGTAGTGTCAATGGGCAGTGATAGCCAAGGGGATGCCAGGGGTGGCAGTGATAGGTGCTGAGGGTGGCAGTGATGGCCAGGTATGCAGCAGTCTGAGTAGTGTGTGCTCCTGGGGCATTGTGAAGCTGGTTTGGAGAGGTAGAAATTCCAGGGCCAGGGCTTGGTACCAGAGGTAGGCAGCAGGTTGTGATAGGAATAATGGGTGATGCATGAATTGTGATGCATGATGGAGAGCTAGTGATGGCTGAGTTGATTGCTGAGGGTGGCAATGATGTTTGTGGGTGTAGCAGGCCAGTTGGTGCATGCTTCAGGGCTGAATCAAGAGTGGTTAGTTGTTGAAGTCCTGGAGCCAGAGTTCAGGACTGGAGGTGGGCTGGCAGGTTGTGACAGCCACCACAGAATTTGTAAGACCCTTCAGCTCATCTCATGAACTTTGGGCTAAGTATGAAGAAGGATGTCACCTAGTATGTTTGTGCCTGCAATTGTGTCTCTAGGCTAAGTTTTCTTGCTACTGCCTCTAGCTGCTTCCCTTGAACTTCAACCTTGATATACCACATTGTTGGACTCCCTCAGTTAAAAGGTTTCAACACCATCCTTGTCCAAGCAATCTTCATCCTGTGATAATAATGCCTGCTAAACGCTTCCTCAAAGATGTCTTTTCCAAGCATAGCCCCCAAGACAACATTGTTTCTGGTTGGTCACAGCTTCCTCTTGATCTTCTGATTCTGACAGTCTTTGTGTAAGGCCCTTGAAATAAGAACTAACTTCCTCATTGCCTACTATCTGGAGACCAACAGCTAAACCAAACAAGTGAACCAGATCCTGGAGCAGTACCTCTGCCTCTATGACAATTATAGAACAACTGGTGCAGCCAAACTGCCCTTTGTTGAGTTTACCTATAACAACACCCTTCATTGCACCATCAGAGTCTCACCCTTCTATGCCAGCAAAGGATATAAACTCCAGCTCACCCTTTTGTTTTAAGACATTCCATCACATGTAGCCCACAAAATTGCCTAAGACCTCCAGTTGCTTCATTAATTTTTCTGGGACAAAATCAACATTGCCAACACTTATTGTGAACTCACTCCTGATTGGACTTCCAGCACTCTTGTATGGCTCAAGCAGCACAGCCTCATGACTTGGCAACTCTTGATCAAGCTCAATGACAAATGTCTTGGCTCCTTCAAGGTCCTCTAGAAGGTTTCAACTCATGCCTACAAGCTCAATCTACCTCTGGGCCTGAAGGGCCTCCACTCAATACTCCACATTTGCCTACTTGAAGAGTATGCCCTGGACCCCTTCCTTGAACAGCAACCCAGCTGACTGCCACTTGTAAAAGTTGAAGACAAACACCACCACAAGGTTCATCACATCCTTGACTCATGACTTGTCCATGGCCACTCCTACAATCTGATTTGTTGGAAGGGCTATGGTCCCAAAACAACACCTGAGAATCCTGAAAGAACCTTGTCAGCACCCCTGCTAAGCTACTTCTAAACTTGAGATTCATAGACAGCCTTAGACAGCCTTAGTAGGCATACCTCTTACCTCTAGATTAATCAGGGAATCAACTCTCACTAAAACTCTGCATGTTTTATTTTGATTCTCAACCTCCAAGAAATCATTCAATTACACTTTTGTTCAAGATGACAGCAAAGAAAATCAGAATAAAAGGAATTGTTGAGGATCAATATATATATATATGACTATAAAAATTTTACAATTAGGAGCACCAGCAACAACAACCATGATCAAGAAGAATAACATGGCAATAGACTTAGAGATTCACCTCCTTATCACTTTACATCGATTTCTTCTCCACTTCCTCCCCCACTCCTTAATTGCAAAGGCTGTCTCCATCTGTGCCACCATCACCACCATGTCATGATTCTTGTGCCTCAACAACACCTCCATGTTTGCTGCAACCTTCATTTATGGTCCTGGAGCTAGAATATTCTGCTGCCAGTGTTCTACAAGCAGCATGCTTAGCTGAGTCATTCTGTGATCCATGTCCAAGAGAAAGTTATAGGGCATTCATCTCAGCCCCTCTAAATTGGAGGTGTGTGCTACTAAGGTTCCATTCAGCAATATCTAGTGCTCATAAACCTAACCTAGAACAAGTGAGTAGTGAATAGACAATTCTGGAAATGACTATTTTTGCACTACTCTTCCCTGCTACTATTAATCACTACTGCCTCCTCTACTGCTTATGCTATATGCATGTCCTGCCTCAACTACTGGATTTGCTCCACTTGAAAAGTGCTCAAAGTACTTGGCTCTTGCTATGCTTCCACTCTTGCCAACTGCAACTCCAGATGTCACACTTGCTCTTGCAGCCTCTGAGCCTCCACTGCTTATCTGTTCACAACTGCCAGCACTGTGTTCTGGTCCCACCACACCTTGTCTTGTTCAGCCTGCACTTTTTGCAACTTGTTTTCCTAATTTGTCACTTACTCTGCCAGCACTTTGACTACTTATCCTTGCTTACTGATGTTGTCTCTACTGCATACCACTTTTTGCGCAGTGGCCCAACCTTTGTCACCAGCTTTTCAGGCCCTTCTTCACTGCTCTCCACTTTCAACTCCTGCCAATCCTCCTTCACCTGCCATGGCTGCAATGGCCTTTTCTTCCTCTTCTCCACCTCCAGTACCAGCCCTACCACCTGCAATTTCAATCCAAATCCATCTGCTCCAACACCCATGAGACCTCTTACTTATCAGGGGACTTCTACTATTTTTGGTCTACACTAGCTTCTCCTCAATTCACTCTTATACACTTCAGCCCACCTTTCATGCCACTCTCCAGGGCCTCCAAGACTTGCTGGGACCCCCAGGCAAACTTCCCACACTTCCCTTTCAGGCATTATCCAAGGTTAAGGTTAGCTCCAGTCAACTATACAGTTGTTTCCATGCCTCTGCCACCTGCTGATGTGCTGCACTGAGCAGCGGAGATCCTTAGACTTGTTCTCCTTGGATTCCCCTCTGCTAGGTGATTGGTTACCATTGTATTGTTGCTATCATTCCTAATATAACTTTGGATTCCCCTCTGCTAGTTGTGTGATTGAGCTGCAACTTCTGGAGGTTGCTCTTACATCACTCCTCCTTCTAAGATACATAGAATGCTTGCCAGAGCTACAACATAGAGCATCTCTTGTGTTTGGAGCAATATGAGTTGCAGATGGAAGAATCACACTTCAATCCAAATCCAGCTTGTGGTGCCAAAAACTTGCAAGGATCTCTGTGACAGGCACAGAATGCACACTGAGTAAATATGTGATCACCAAATACAGGCCAGTTACAAATTTTTACTCACCAAGCCATTTCTTTCACACTATTTCAAAAAGTTGAGTAACTCTGAGGCCAACTCAGCATCTGTCAGGGTGACTTTTAGAGGCTATGGCTCAGTCACATCACATCATTTCTATGCATCATTCTTCTGCATTTTCAGGTTCTGCTGACCATGGAGGCTCAGATCACTGGGTGAGTCCTTATTAGGTGGACATAATGTACTACACATATGGTAAGTACTTTTGACAGTGCAAGGCATAAAAGACCAGGAGACAGGGCCAGGGATGTGACAAGCCTAAATACAAGGAGTGCTGGTTACGTCCAGAGTGGTGTGTGCAAGGAATAAGTGCTGGGAGTGCATGAGGGAATGAGGAGTAAGTGCTAGAGTTGTAAGCCAGTCTTAAAAGTGGTAGTCAAAGGGCTAGAGTAAGTAGTGGAGATAAACAAATCCCAGATTCAGAGATTGAGGGTGCAGAGTTTAGCTGAGCTATGAATGAAAAGAGTCAAGGTGAGAGGCAAAGGAAGAATCAAATGGAAAGTTGGACAAAAGATTAGAGAGATGAGTTAGAAGAGAACTTAGAGAGCTGAGTTAAAGCAAGAGAGTTTAATAGAATAGATTGAATGAAATACAAGACAAGTAGAGGCAAGGAGTAACAAGGCAATACAAGAAGAATATGAAATGAAACAAGGTGAGTAAAGCAAGGCAAGGTTGAAGTATCAAAACTAAAGGAAATTGGGACTGAGAGCAGAAACACAAACAAAATAGAGGTTATAACAATATCAAGACTACTGTACTAAGTGCTATGCTATGACTTATATACTGGTGGTAGGTAGGCTCCAGGCTACAGGTTCATACCCTGGTAACAAGTTGTGACACCAAGGCTAGTGCAGATGTCAGCAGCAGTTGTGCAGCACAAAGGAAGCTCCTAAAAAAATGTAGGGAACTTCTATTTTTGGCACTTCACTACACTCCAGCCCACCTCCTATGCCACTCCTTGGGACCCCTGAGGCTTGCTCTAGACCTCCAGAAGTCATTTTCTTTTTAAAAAAAAAATCCCTGGAACTTCCTGCACTCCCCATTCAAGCATTATCCAAGGTCAAGGTTAGCTTGAGTCACCTATACAGTTGTTTCTATGCTTCCACTACTCACTGATATGCTGCACCAAGCAGCAGGGATCCTTAGACTTGGTCTCTTTGGATTTCCCTCTGCTAGATAATTAGTTACCATTGTATCATTCATTATCATGCTTAATATAACTTCAGATTTTCCTCTACTAGTTGTGTGATTGAGCTGCAACTCCCAGAGGTCACCTTTATAGCAGAACAAGTCTCCTAACTCTGGTCTGAAAGCCCTTCATAGCCTGCTAGGACTTCCCAAGCCCCTATTTGTTGCTTCTTCACCAGGCTTGAACACCCACAGAACTCTATGTCTCAGCTTGCCAATCCAGACACTCCTCTGGATGCTCTGGCTCCTGAGGATGAGGCCTGGACTTGCCTGTTACACCTAGAGATGCAGGTGCAACTGACCCAAGCTTCTCTCACCCACCGCACAATCAAACTCTCCACTCTCCACCAAACTACCAATCACATCTCCCAATCTCTTCAGGCACTGCTAGAGCACCTACCCCCTATTGCTGCACCACCTCTGGTGGCAGAACCCTCTCTGGCAGCTCCAGCAGTTCTTCCAGTAGCTCCAGCAGCCTTGGAAGGTCCTCAGGCACAGATACCATGTCTGGCACTCCTGGCCACATATGAGGGTAACCACACCTCCAGGGAGTGTTTCCTCCAGTCCTGCCTCACCTACATTCACTTGAGCGGAGATGCCTTCAACTTTGATGCATTGAAGATAGCTTGGGTGCTACCCTACATGAAGGGGTAGGCCTCCACTTATGCACTACATGTGCTCTGATGTCCTGAAGGTGTTGGGAGCTTTACAGACTGAGCTGCCTTTGAAAAGGATTTGTAGGCAGAGTTCTTTCCAATGGATCCTGCCAAATCTGCTGCACAAGCACTGTGCAACAGAGAGCAATACAGGCAGGAAAAGTGGATGTTGGATAAGTACATTGGCTCCTTCCAGGTGTTAGTCAAGCAAGCGGCCTACCTGGATGGCCTTAACTGTGTCTCACATTCTGGGATGGCCTGCACCCTGCCTTGATAGAGCGCATCAAGAACCTTGCTAAGGGCTGCCTGAACAATGAGCAGATTGCCTCCTAGTACAAGGTGGCCTGAGACCAATGGTCTAAGGGGATCGCTTACATTTGTGGAACTCCTTCTACAGAGCTAGCAAGTGCTGGTGACAAGTGGGAGTCAAGTGGGCATGGAGGCAGGCAAGAGTCAGACAAGGGAACAGCAGGGCTTAAATAAGTGGCTGGACATCACTAGAGAGCTTACAGCTGATTCAGTGTGTAGGCCAGAAGAACACTGCTATTGTTCAGCCTGTGGATAGAATATCTCCAGGCTGCCTATATATACTACATCAGTGGCTGTGCTGTTACTAATACTGCTTAACTAATTGGGCCCTAGTATGTAATGGAGTATGACTAACAATAATTGATGCTGAGTAAGGTCTGTGCATATGACTCATCAAGGCTGACTACTGGAAGATGGAAGGGGATAGGGCAGGCCGAGCGGTCATTTAGATGTGCTAAAAGTGGGCGCGTCTTTGAACTAAGCTCAGAATAGAGTTGAACATGGTCTGGAGATCAGTCCCCTGACAAATAGCAGCTCATGGAGATTCAGCAGAAGCTACACTGGATGCACTCTGCTCTCCTGCACTCAGTGCCTGCTCCTGCACCATGATCTCTATCTTCAAGCATTTTCATGGATGTAAATGCCATCTGGCAACATCACCCTCCACTGCTACTGTGCCAGTGATGCAAAAAGCCAAGGCACCTTGCATGGCACTGCCTGCTGGGCCTGGAGGTGCACTACCTATCTACTATAGAGCAAGAGGAGCTTCTCTTGCAACTGTTGACTGTGAAGGATGCTGCCAGAGCCCTATCACTAGATGACATTGGAGTTGGCCCTGGAAGAGAGTGGCACATGTGCTCCCTCCCTCTCTAGGTCTGAAGGAGGATTTTTAGTTGAGTGATGGATGAGATGTATGCCTCTGTCACTGGGTACTAATGGTTCACACACTGGTTAAGCCTTGTTAGCATGGTTCCCTTGCTTGATAGTGCCAGTTGCCTCAGCAGTATGTGGTTGGCCTCTGCTTCTTCAGCAAAACTTGCTGCGCCTTGATGTGGAGATTGAGATCACAGACACACAACAAACCCATGGAGTCACTGCCCTTTTGGATAGTGGAGTGACAGGACTGTTTCTGGACATAGAGTTCATTAAACGCCATGGCCTAACCACGCAGCTGCTCTCCAAGCCTATTCTGGTGTTCAACATTGACAGAACACCCAATGAAGCAGGTGCCATCAGCTCTGTCATAGACTTAGTCCTCCACTATCAGACTCATGCCAAATGTGCAGTCTTTGCAGTCATTAGCCTATGCAAGCAAGATATAATCCTTGGCTTCACTTGGCTCTAGGAGCACAACTTGGAAGTAGACTGGGCCCAGGGCAAGGTAATGATGAGCTGGTGCTCCTGGAGGCATTCCACCTACACAACCAAAGTCAAGGAAGAGTGCTGGGCTGAAGCATGAGAGCACTCAGCCATCTGGGCTTGCTGTGCTGACCACCTCCCCTTGGTGGACCTCGACCTCATGGGCCTCCATTCCTAGTGTTTCCCTGTAGAGAGGCCCTCTAGAAGGATGACTGGAGCTGCAGCTGGGCACCAGAGAAAGAGCTGAGAGGGAGTTCTATGGCATCCATCACCTGAAGTTTCTAGATGAGGCAGTAGAAGTTGGAGACTAGATCTACGCAACCATTCTGTGTCCACCACTACCCATCAAGGAGATCTGGGCCAGCCAAACCACATCTCAGTGGTTAGCCCAGGCATTTGCCACCAACTCTCTGCCCTGGGCATTCTGGGATGTGGTGCTCCAGTACCCCCACAGCTTTGAAAATGTATTCTTTAAGGCCTTCTTTGACTCACTCCTAGAGCACAAGCAGTGGGACCATGCCATTGAACTGATGCCAGATTCCAAACCCTCCAATTGTAAGGTCTACTCATTAGCATCTAAGGAACAGGATGAGCTCAATACCTTCCTTCAGGAGAACCTGAACTCTGGTTGCATCTGCCCCTTCAAATTGCCAATGGCTTCTTTGGTCTTAAACAGAAGGATGGCTCTCTCCAGCTGATTCAGAACTACAGTAGACTATCTCTTAATGCATGATGTCATGATGCATAAATCTGATAATGCATGGCACTTGGGCTGGAACCAACATGGGGCCCACTATATAAGGTTGTCTTATGCATAATGCATATTTCATAGCCCTATGATCCAGGATATGCATTATGACAGAGATATTTTCAGGGGGTAGTCAGGGTTGCATTAGCAAAATTATGTGTCTACATAATGTCATATCATATTTCAGCTACAATTTGGAATGAAAAAGGGAAAAAAGTTAACTGAGTCTTTGAAATCAACCTCTAAAGCTCATCCAAAATGCCCAAATCTCCTCCATGTTGTAAACCTTGTGATAAACCCCAGCCCTATGCTTGTAAACCTAGAACTCAATCAAAGAAGGATACCCCTAAAACCTTTGCCAAGCTGGTGATGATGCCCAAAATTGTACCAAGTGGTGTCAGAGTAGGCAGTTACAAGGCAAATAGCATTGGGCTCACTAGTGGAGGTGAGCTGAGCAGGGTCCCAGAAGACAAGTTAGCAGAGAATCAGTAGTAAAGGAGTGGTAAGGTAATGCTTAGTGTAGTTGCCAAGTGTGCAATGCCTGCCATAGTTGCAAGGCACATAGATGATGAGGACACTGGTATACTCTCAGTGGCGAGATAAGGGCACCTTACAATGGTGCTCTGGCGTAGAGTAAGCTTAAGAAAGGCAAAATTGAGCTCTGAAGCCCAAGCATAAGAGATAAAGGGTGTAGGTAACTTGTTATTTGCAGGCTATAAGTACAGTATATATAGTAAATTGTAAGCAAAGTTGCCGTTGGCGACCTTTGGGTTGCCAACATGGGGAACTAGTAAGTAAATAATAGGCAACAATCTTTCATATAGGAAAGTGTCCATCAGACCTTGGCAACGCCTAATGGTGCCAGTCAGGCTGTCTGTCATGTCAAAATGCCAAAAAATAGGTATGAAATCACCAAAATGTCATGAAATGATGGTGGTTACCAGGGTGCAATGGCAAAGCCGACAAAACCACGGGGTCAAGAAAGTAAGGTAAAATAAATAAAAAAATAATGAAAAATATGCCAAGTGTTTGTCCAAGGTTTGAACTTCAGCCTTTTGAGGGGATGCCAAGTAATTCAGAGGGCGTGCTAACCCCTAATCCACACAGCTGTACCAGTGAAATCATCAGTATGCCTTTTGATACAACCTGAGTCTTATCACTAGCCCAAAAAATGACTGGTTGTCTGTCTTTGCCTTCATAGATGAACATCCTGCTCTGTCTCAGGATAATGTCTGTAATCACTTTTGTTCCAAGCTTGATGGTGCACATGTCTTTTCTCAGTTGGCACTGTCAAGAAAATTCAAGAAATGTGGAGAGATGGAGGCTCAAGCCAACAACAACCCAAATGCGCTGTCCTCAAAGCATCCACGTGTTGTCACAAGACCAGATGTTGAGCGGGCCTTGTTCCTCTGGGTCAAGCACATGGAGGGGAAGCAAGAGACAGTCAATGGACCCATGTTAAAGGAGAAGCGGAAGTATTTTGAGAAGGAGTTTGCTGTACCAGAGAAGGAATGGATCATGGGCAAGGGCTGGATTTCTTCTTTTTGCTGGGCTTACAAGATCAAGGAATATCGGCAGCACAGAGAAGCTGATTCAGTTGATTCAGAGGCAGTTGAGGTAGAGCGGCAGCGTGTGAAGAAGATCACTGATGCATATAAAGTGAAAGACTGCTTCAACATTGACAAAAGCAGTCTCTTTGCTATGTGAGTTGATTTTGACCAATTCTGATCACAAAACTTTATTTCACATGCTAATGTAGGGCACCTCCTAATTGCAGCCTTGCAACAAAGGAGATGAGTGGCAAGAAGAAGGAAAAATTTTGCATCACAATTGCATTTGGGTGTAATGCAGATGGGAGTGAAAAGCTTCCACCTTTATATATTGGGAGAGCAAAGAAGCCCCGTTGCTTCAAGAAGGAAACACCAGTTCAGCAAGGCTTCCATTACTGTAACAACAAGAAGGCATGGATGACTGCAGAAATATTTGAGGAGTGTGTTATGTTTCTTGTGCATTTTTTCCTTCTAAATCCTAATGGTTGACTGTAGGTGGATCAAACTCCTTGACATCCAGATGAGAAAAGAGAACCATCACATCCTTCTTCTTGTTGACAACTTTTTGAGACACAGCATTGATTATCAGCCATGGAATATCTGAGTTGAATTCTTTGAGCCCAACATGACATCATTTGTTCAACCGCTCAATGCAGGAAACATTTGGTGTTTTAAGGCACATTACCAGCAGGCCTTCTGCAGATGTGCTATTGAGCTTGATGAAGCAGGTGAGAGCGAAATATTCAAAATCAATCTTTTCAAAGCAATGGTGATGGCTCAGCAAGCATGGAATGCAATTGATACAGCAACAATAAGAAATTGCTGGAGACATACACAGATTCAACACATGTAAGTTCTTAATATATTGTCTGAGGTTTACTATGCTAAATCAGAGTCTATAAGGATTCTGATATCAATCAAGAAAGTCCTTGTGCTGATATTGTGAAGGCACAGAAAGCTGTTGATCAGCTTACATCAGATAGTCGTCTCCCTAAACTCACCATCAAGCTATCTGCATGCTGTGCACACAACCCACAGTTGGATGCTGTGGAAGCCAACCTGATGGAATCTGTCAAAGATTTAGTGAAGTGCAAGAGGATCTTTGGGCCAGCACCAAACCTTGAAAATCTGTTGGATCCTGTGGAGGAGAGGGAGGATCCCAATTCAGCATACACATTTGAAGAAGGTGATGCCAAAATTGTTGCTACTGTGCAGCACAAGATGGCAGAGACAAGGGGAGAAGTATTGGAAATAGAGGATTTGGATGATGAAGAGGAAGTGGATCCTGATGGTGATTGTGCAATTGCAGAGCTTATTGCACTTACCAAGAAGGTTGAGCAGCTATCTCTGAAATATGCTGACATTGACTTCTCTTTTGAGCTCCCTCAGCAGCTCCATAGGTTCCGGGCTTGATTGAAGCATAAGCAGTTTCAGACTAGTGCTCAAACCAGGTTAGATAGTTTTTTTAACACAGGTGTTGGTGGCAGAATCAAATCATCACACAGGTCTGTCACATTTGTCACACAGTATGACATTCTGAAGTTGCATGAATCCCGACACAATGCATTAAGAGATAGTCTACTGTACTGGGTTCTTAATGCCATGATGGTGAAGAATTGCTACCCCCTTCCCCTCATCTCCAAGCTCATCAATAACCTCTGGCATGGTACTTCATTGAACTGGATGTCCAGTGAGGTTACAACAACATGTGCATTTAGAAGGGAGATGAGCAGAAGACTGCTTTTTGGACCAACTAGAGACTGTTTGAACTGCTTGTTATGTTCTTTGGACTCACCAATAGCCTGGCCACCTTCCAGACAATGATGAACAACATCTTCCAGGACCTCATTGTAGCTGGTGGCTACAGCTAAAACAGTCTTGAATGCTTCATGCAGTAGCTGAATCAGACTGAATATCAGATTTGACTAGATATGTTATGAATACAAGATGTTGTCTTACATAATCTATGGATGTGCATCGGTCTCCAAATATGCTACAATATGCATAGTAAGCACAATTGATATAGTACAGGTAACTTTGCTGGTTACACACTCCCTCTTTAGACTGTTGTACAGTCTACAAACAGTATGTTCATCTCAGTGTTATGCCTGGGTCTCGTCTCACAACTGTGAGTGTAATGGTAATTGCTCATATAACTCTGTGTCGCTGTTGGCAACAATAGACTACTAATCAAGCAGATATACTGCTTGATATGAGCTTACTTGGGTTGTTCAAAGTACTTGCTTGGGTACTATCACAGGCACCAATGGTGCATAATATAGTCCAAAACTTGGTGTCATATGATGCTGTATATTACACATTACACAATTAATACAAGTATATATGACATACATGCTGCAGAGCACAATTAGTGTCAGTAAGTTGTTTTGAGTGTACAACTCAACGTTACCTTGACTATATAACAATGACAAGGGCTGTTCAGCCCATTCTATGTGCTCAGTAGATCTCCACCCATGTCCATTGTCTTTGTATCCTCCCCAGTTGCAATGTCAATTGTGGAGGGGAGGGGCTTGGAGTCCTTCTTTGGTTGGGTTGTGGTACCTCCTGCAGTAGTTGCGTCTACCATTTCACAATTGGTTGATGCAATGTTAGTTGCAGCCTCAATAGAAGGCATTATACTGTGTGCTGGTGTTTGTTTCCAGAGCTGACCCACATTCAGGTCCATTTCAATATAATAGTAGAGGCTGATGGCCTCAGAGAACAATTCAGCTGTGCTCCCTTTGGCGTGCTTGAACAGGAGGCAGTAATAGTCCTCTTTGCTCATTTTGCACCATCCATCCCATTGAGGGATAGCCACTGGTGTTCCATATACTTCAAGGTGCTCCAAACACTCATTGTCAACTTTTTGGAAGATGTCCAATGACATTGTTGGGTGATGGAACTGCTGTTCCAAGTGAACCATGCCATAGGTATAGGTGTGGTCGACCCACTTGACCAAGATATGCTTGTACAGTAAGACGTGCAGCACGTTGTCATCAGAGAACTTCTATACCTGATCATCCGGTATGTGAACTTGGAAAATGTTCACTTGGGCCCCACGTTGGCCCTCAAAGGGTTTCTTGTAAATTTTATTGAAGGCATCTACCACCTCACAATACAATCCTGGTAATGCCATAATGAGCACTAGCCAACGAACCAGTGTTGTCTTACCTGTGCTGTTAGCACAGAGGGCCTGGCAGAGAGCAAACCTGAATAGAGTACACCAATGCATG
Organism: Termitomyces sp. T159_Od127; assembly: GCA_018857305.1. Classification (NCBI taxonomy): domain Eukaryota; kingdom Fungi; phylum Basidiomycota; class Agaricomycetes; order Agaricales; family Lyophyllaceae; genus Termitomyces; species Termitomyces sp. T159_Od127. The sequence continues at coordinate 3,469 of JABCKQ010026287.1, read as the reverse complement.
TAATAGGCATAGTTGAATGCAATGCCTTGCCAGGTATTCTTGATTCCTGGTCTGCCAAAAATAAGTGCATATCATGCTAGCTGTTCAAGGTCAAACAGCATATTAGAATTGGGCATGTGCATGATACGCAGAGCAGAGGTTCTGTCTTCCTTTATGTGCAGGAAGCATGATGAAATATGTCAGCACTCTAGCAGCAGAAGGTCCTCCAGACCTTGCATCGGATTGACCAGATCCTGATACACAGGATCTTTGCATAACAGTTTCATAGTTTGGTTTGCAGGGACATGTCACACTTCCAAGCAAGCTCCTGGAGGCATATACACAACAATACAGTTGCAATGGGGTATATGGGGGTTTGTGTAGTACTTGTGAAGCCATTCCAACTTGAACAGTGTACTAGGAAATCCCTGGCGGGCAAACTTATAGACCATTGTGCTGGGGATCTTGGCCTTCTGGCCATTACTGAATTTGAAGGTGGCTGCCAAATTGGCCTTGGCACTGACAAACACAGTATTCATCTGGTATGAGTAGTAACAACAGGGGTTGATAGCTTCACAGAAGCATGAGTTGAGCCACTCGACATTGAGTGGCCCCCAGATCTTCACTCCCAATCCATTGGGGATGTGGCTGGAGAAGTTGTTCAGTGCTCAATGCACCAGAGCAACTGCCGCCTTGGCCTTGTTTGCCTTTTTCTTGGCGATCTTCATGTTTCACTGAACATGCTGAAAGCACTGTGTAAGCGTTTTGCCCTCTTCCTGTTCTTCCTCCTTCTCAGACTGCAACTCTCTATAGTTGCTGTTGTCATTGATTAGGTGCACCTCATAATGGCCACAATCCTGTCATACTGCGCAAGTGTGCATGGATTGGTGGTCAAGGCAACCACCACTACCTGCTCTGGTGGGGCCAGGAATACCATGGCCTTCATAAATAGCATTTGGGCAGCCTCTGCTCACTCTAGAATGTTTGCTGGAAAATCTATGATTTACAGTTGTGACACAGTGAGGGGCGGCTTTTGTCTCCAATGAGTTCTGGAGGGCCCTAATGCATCTGGGGCTTAACTTGCAGCTGGGGGTCCATGCTTAGATGAGTCTGTTGTTTCCTTAGATGGGAGGGGCTGTGCCACCTATGTCCAAAGGTGTCATTTTGTCTCTTGGAATTGGGACCTCTCCCATCTCTTCATCAACTGCTACCATTGCCTTTTGCACCTGAGTGCTTTTGGCACCACCAAGGCCATGAGAGCCAGGGTGGCAACTGTTGACTGCCCTGTGGAGGCAGCAATAGGCTGTGCGGGCATGGGCAACAATGTTGCTTGTCCAGTAGAGGCAGCTGTAGGCCACACAGGCATGACCACCAACAACACAGATCTTGTGGGGGCAGCTGTAGACCACACAGGCCTGTCCAGGGATGAAGCCACTAGCAATGCTGACTGACTTGTGGTGGGCACTCCTGCCCTGGCCACTTCAGCTGGCCATGGTAGCTGCTGTCTGGCCCATTTAGGCTTGCCAATTGCCTCCTCAGAAGACAATAGTTTGCACTTTGTGGTGTAGTCAATCTGATGCTGAAATGTGCTGTCTCCACATCTGCTTCATCTGATCAAGCAGTCCTTCCATCACCATTACTGCGGGATTGTCTTGCACAAACAATGCTGTGGAGGGCACTGGTTGTCCCGCTGCCTCTAGACGCTGAAGTGGTACTTCTGTGCCCATCTCATACTGCGCTTGGGGCACAACTTCCCTCATTATTGATAGCACTGCAGTGTGCACATATGTTGTCTCTAGTGCTTGCTGAAGGCTTGGTACTAGCTGGTAATAGCGCTTGTGGTGCTGATGACACCTGAAATTGTACCAAGTGGTGTCGGGGTAGGCAATCACAAGGCAAACAGCGTTGGGCTTGCTAAGTGAGGTGAGCCAGGCAGGGTCCCAGAAGACAAGTTAGTGGAGGATAGTGGTAAGTAAGTGTTAAGGTGATGCTTAGCGTAGATGCCAAGCGCTAGATGCCCACCGTAGTTGCAAAGCATGTAGAGAACTAGGACACTGGCAAACTTCCAGTGGCAAAACAAAGCACTGTATGATGGTGCTCTGATATAGAGTAATACTTTTAAGAGGGGCAAAATTGAGCTCTGAAGCTCCAAGCATAAGAGATAGAGGGTGAAGGTAACTTGTTATTTGCAGAGTATAAGTACAGTATATATAGTAAATTGTAAGCAAAGTTGCCGTTGATGACCAAAGAGTTGCCAAAGCGGCAAACTGGGTAAGTAAATAATAGCCAACAATCTTTTATATAGGAAAATGCCAATCAGACCTTGGCAACGCCTAGCAGCGCCAATCAAGCTGTTTGTTGTGTCAAGATGCCAAAAAAAGTAGACATGAAATCACCAAAATGTCATTGTCATGAAATGATGGTGGTTATCAGAGTGCAGTGGCAAGGTTGGTGAAACCTTGGAGTCAAGAAAGTAAGGTAAAATAACCCAATAATAATAATAAAAATACAATAAGTTTGTCCAGGGATTTAAACTCTAGCCCTTTGGGAGGGCACCAGGTAGACCAGAGGTCATGCTAACCACTAGTACACATGGCTGTTACAATACATCAGTACACCTTTTGATACAACCTGGGTCTTATCATCTCTCTCCAACTTGAAAAATGACTGTTCTCAGTCAACTCCTAGTGATCACATGTTGAAGGTCCATGTGCTAATGGTCTGTGCATGAAGTTTGGGTGTATAAAAGGTTTAGCAGTCGTTTTGGTACTTTGATAAATTCCTCCCTTTCAATGTCAACTCCCACCACTAATGCTTTCTTGGCCACCTCCTCCTTCATCACTTGCACCAACCTGCTCTTGGCACAGATCCAAGGCCTGGGCGCAGAGGCGCCTTGTAACAAGGTTGAGGGAATGATGTGCTTGTGGCAGAAGTGGCAGTTGATGCATGGAAACGGGATCACATGGGAGCAGGATAGGGAGTTGTTGGAGTGGTGTATGGCATGCTACCAAGACAACCTTGGTGCTGAGTGGTTGGCACTGTTTGCCCATGATTTTGTAAGTTCTAGTATTGTTGCCAAGCCTTGCGCTAACAAACGGTCCTAGGCACCTGCTGCCTTTTCCTTCAACAAAGAGTCGGAGGCCTTGCTGGCAGGCAAGGAGCCTCTGGTGGTAAGTACAGCTGCCAAAGAGTAAGTTCTTCCAGCTGATTTTCTTTTTACCAAGCTTTGGTCTGACTTATCTCCCTGCAGCAAAGAGGCTGTCATTGCCCCTCTCGTGGAACAGGACCTGCAGCGCCAGGACCAATTCTAGCAAGAGGTCACCAAGGAGTCGGAGGCGGATGTGCAGCAGTGCATTATCAGCAGCTTGGAGGTGTTGGCATGGGAAGGGTTGGGCTTGGAAGAGGCCACAGGCACTTGTCAGGTTCCGCTGACCTCGGGGGCTCAGTCTACTGGGCAAATCCACCTTACGGCTATTCACCGTGCACGAAC
>JABCKQ010026286.1:0-17323 GCA_018857305.1 Termitomyces sp. T159_Od127 | reverse complement strand
CTACATAGTATATAAGGCGCAGAGTAGTAAGTAGGTACTCTAGTCTTGATATTAACGTAACCCCATCTTGTCTATTGCATTTTGTCTCTGTTTCGTCTCTCGCGTGCCCTGGTTTCCTTACTTTACTTGCTTCTTTTCTCATACTCGTCTCGTTTTGACTCTCTATGTTGTCTCCACTCGTCTCGTAACTCTAATCTATTCTTGTTGTCCTCTTTTCTCTCTTCTACTCTAAGTTCTCCTGACTCTTTGTTCCCGGCTCTCCTCTCTTCGACTTAATCATTTCCATCTCCCGCTACCTTATCTCGACTCTTTCCCCTTTTAGTTATCCGACTCCCCCAGCTCTGCTTCTATCTCCAGGACTCGCTAAGTCCCCACGTCTGCTTTTCTCTTGATCCCTGGGACTCGCTCGCCCACCGGCGCTCACTCGTCTCGCTCTCTCGCACCCTGGGACTCGCGCCAACCCCCAGCACTCGTCCTTCCCCCTCCCCGGCACTCGTCTAACCCACCGGCGCTACCGGCGCTCTTCCACGCACCCTCCCCCGCCCCGCTTCGGTCTCCTACGCCTCGCGCTCATCCCAGTGCTCTGTGTTTGTACACGGTGAATAGTTGTAAGGTGGATTCGCCCAGTAGACTGAGCCCCCGAGGTCAGCGGAACCTGACACATCCTCTGTGACAATAACGTGGCCATCAACCTATCAGAAGACCCCACTCCACATGTGCATGAAACACATTGATATCAAGTACCACTTTCTACGTGAATGTGTTTAGACAGGCAAAATCTCTATATGCTACATCAACACCAAGTACAATGTCACAGACCTGTTTACAAAAGCCCTCATGACGCCTCTATTCATATGACTTCACATGCTCAGACTACAATGAAGGCACCACATTCCATGCAAGGAGGAGATAGTTCACGTCGAAGTCTTCTGTGAGGAGGAGTATTAGCACGTCAAGTTAACACACCATCAACCATGATGTCACTATCCCCCATAACATATCACATCAGCCACTCTCCATACCCTCCATAATATCACATCCTCATTATTGTAGAACGGACAATGGTACCATTGTCCGCACACATATATATAGAACTCACCACGAGAGAAACCCTTAGTCACTTACACGGGACTGAGGGTACGTTGTCCTTTACTCACAATGATTCGACACAATAACTAACTACTGTACCGTAGAATAACGTTATTTTTCTTGGGTACAGTCAATATTAGTCACTTACATGGGACTGAGGAATAACGTTATTGTTCTTAGGCTATCTAATCCTGGGTGAGCAGAAATATTTATTTGACTTATAGACACATTACTTACTGTACCGTAGATCAGACTAACTTGTCTGTATATTATTAGGTTCAGATTCTAACAGGCTGTACACTTGGGAACAGCTGCAACCTGTTATAGGCATTGCCAGATCCAATGTTTGACGTGTGGATGATACATGGCATAAATTCTCATTGTAGCTCCAATGGGAAGGCGGGACGAAGGTGAGTTGTGCTTGGTTGAGGGTTTCTGCCGCCTCAACGAAGCTGCCTCTGTGTACAGAGACCTTTTACGTGAGGCTCTCCCGCTGCAACACACACACATATATTTTTCTTATATTTTCTCTACCCTACGCACGTTCCGTTCAAGCATGTCGAAGCGCTTACTAAGATGACTAATCCGCATCATCGTGATCTCGAACATGAGGGTCGCCATCAATAGATTTCCATCTCAACAAGAAGAGGCTGACTGCAAGTTTTGTCTCAGTTCTGAGTCTTGTGCATATTCTCGAAGAAGGATGTGCTTGCTCGCGACTCGTTTGATTTCACGTGTCACCCGTTGCTCCTTAACCATCTCCGGCTCACACACGTTCTGAGACTTTGAAAGATATGACCGTCAGTCGTCACACCCTCACTCCTTAGAATTGATTCCCATCATGTTCACGCTCACGGCCTGAGTCTGTAAATACTGAAACAGGCGAGGCTTCTTGGTCAGCATTGCGATATTATCTTCCTTAATCTTCTGATGCTACCTCAATTTTCCAAAGGTCCACTCGCGGCTGTTCTCGTTTTCTGTATATGCACTACTCTCTATCTCTTGTACAATCTTGTTAGGACGCACGAGCTTAATACATACGAAGACGACACAGTTCAAAGCAAGGAGTTGGTCAAATCGCAAAGAAGACAACGAGTTGCTGTAGCGTCTACGTTTGGTTTCCATTTTGATGTCTACATGAGTGTGGCATGGTCGGTGGCACGGGCGATGAATAGCACGTCAACAGGAAGTGTCGAAGTATATGCCGATGTACCGTTTTTCCATGACTTTCAGAATATAGTGGAGGATCTGGGTCTCTATCGACACGCATACAAACAGATCAATGAACTTTTGCCGGCGTTAAGAAACAATGCGGACGAAAGGAGTATTATCGATCTAGTCATTTTGGGAACATGCGAGTTCGAGTGATTGGGTGTTCAATATTCATTGTCAATGTTCTATCTTCTAACCGACTTACGTCCCTTTAGTCTTCGCATAGAACGGTCTACGGCCCTTTTGTCGATATGGGACGGGAGGCCTGAGGATCGCAAGTTCACAATAGTCTGCATTGTTCACAATGTCATGGCAAGTAACGACTCCTTTTATAGCATGAAGTTAGATGCCAAACAGTTTTACAGGACACTGTATGGCAGCCAGCAATAACTGAGTGGTCACGTCGTCGTGCAATCAGAATTGTCACTATAGCTGAACAGTGAGTCAATCCTTGTTAGAACTCAAAAGTCTGCGTCTCATGAATCTTCGATAGCGTAGCGCAATCGTTTCGTGAAGTGTTTAATCAGCTTTCTGACAGTCCAAATCCAATCATCTCGTCAGCAGGCTATGAATATATCCCAATTGATGTTCATGTACCCATCCTTCCTTTGCGCAATTTTCCAGAGCGGTCAGCTTCAGGTCCTCTTTCCAGAGCCGTCATTCAAGGAAGCTTTGGAACGGCCCGTCGAGATTATAAGAACATCTTTCGTGAATTGAACGAGTCCCTTCATGGTGTGACAATCTTCGGCATTTATCATGGTTTTCCCTGTCTAATATTATCCGTCATACAGAGAACCCCGGTGCTTGGGGTTATCAACCCCTTGGAAAACGCGAATCATTTGTCGTTGATACTGACCTTGCAACCCCCCCATTCCAGCTTTTCACCTTGGGCTCTGGCTATCTTGAGGTTCCCGTTGAACTAAGAAATGTAGTCAAAGTAATGACAGACTTGACATATCCAGGCGAGTCCTTCCCCATTATGGTTCAAATCATGGCATTAACAATATCACATGTTATTCAAGACTATTACGATATGATGAGCCAGATGGACGTCTGTGTACCAGCTTTTGCAGAAGAGGGACATTATATGCATGCTCAGGCAAGCTCGACATTTGTCATGGCCCTGGAGTGCGACGTAGGAATCCCTAATGCATATCACTTTTTGGATTACAACTTAGTCCCCATAGGTCCCAATTCTTGTAAATCGGCGCACGCGGCATGCGTATGCGTATGCAGACGACGACAGAGCTACAGTGACCCGGCCAGCGGCGATGCGAGAGATAGCGGCGTTAAAGGCCCTGCGCACGGGTGATGCATCCTTTTTTTTGGATGCTTCCATGCCTCTTATGAACACGAATATGGGATCGAGTCGACACTTGAAACATGCTGTAGAATCAATGTTACATGTTGGCTGGCGACGATCGAGAAAAGAGTTCAACGATTTCAAAACTGAGATCTGGAAACGGAATGATAAACTTGCATATAGGCTCATCCACGATATATAACATGTTGTATTTTTTGCTTTATACATTATCAAGATAACAAACTCTTGTCCTAGGCGAAGCAAAAGGGAGACGCAACTATAATGAGGGTTCTCGCAGCACGGGAAAGGCTTTCGTAGCATACATGGGGCGTGAATGTACATAGTATAGCCGGTAATAGAGTCGACTCCGGCCCGACAAATTGTTACGTGATCATGAAAATTTTGAATCTACAGCCTTCCAATTGAATTAGTCCTTTAGCAAGCCGAGACATGCTGAAAACTGATGGCTGTGAACAAGGAAAATAGGGCCTACGTGCGCATCCAATTCATAGTAAACATACATATCGTGAGTATCCTCAGGAATCGACGGAACTAATTTGTCATAAAGATGTCTGGGATTTTAACAACAACCAGCAGTATCTGGAGCTCACAAGCTTGATTTTGAATGTCAATCCGTGATGGAAATATACCAGCTTGTTTGGTAAAATTCACCTGTGTTCAGAGTAATTATTTATCGTTTACAAAATTCTGCCTTCAATTTGGGCTGGCTATGTGACTCTTCCTTCTGCAGATTATCAACACTAGCAGATGAGAAGAAATACACGAGAGATAGTAAGCAAGAGGAGTCAATACGTATTTTGAGACTCGTCCAGATATAAAGATTGAGATGACTGAGAATAAGTGTAGTGTACTTGTAGATCTTATATCGGCGAAAGGAAGTTTGGGAATAGCCAAGAGATAAATTGCGTATGTCGCGTATGAGGATAATTCAGCAAAGTAGATATTCACGTAGAAGGAAATCGTCTGATAAGACGCGGACGGCGGTTGAGTCATACATAGCTCGTCACCTTTTGAATCAAGGATGGCTGGGAGGTCATCAGTCCATGGCGAAGTCAGATTGAGAAACCTGCACTACCGCGACATGAACAATTTCTTCAATGAACAAATGAAATGCTAGGTATTCTTGACCTGAAATTCATATTGTCATGAATAATTAGAGGCATCAGACGTATCTGAGCTATCATCATATTACCAATTATGTGCAGAGACTAATACATGGGTCCTTGGCTTAATCTTGCATATGTACAAACTAGAATTGCGTCACACCCCAAGATTCTACATTTCAAGACAGGGAGGAGAAAGACCTTTGACAGTATGGGTATGAAAAGTTGACGGGAATGCCAAGTTCTCCTCAGCAAATAGCTTGAGTGCCGATGGTAGCTTCACCCTAAGATGTTGCTGAACTACAAGCACGCCGAGTAAGAACTTGAGGGGTTCATTATGGCAGTACCGATTATGATTGATCCAAGCTCATCATATTATCATGGCAGAACTATGTTGTTTGTTCTGGCATCATTGAATTGGGATGCGGTCGAGGACCAAACACTACTAATCGCTGTGCCAGCCGCCGCAATCTATCTCCAACAAAGCCTATAGTGACTTGCGAGAGCCATGGCCGACGTTTTAGACTTCATGCTTGATCTGATGAGGCGACTCCCTCCGACTCGAACTGAGGAAAACGTGTCTGCACTCCTTCGAATCGCTCCAGATTATGCCGACGATCTCTTGGGCAGCGTCGACCAGCCCCTTGAGATAAAGACGGATCGCGCTACTGGAAGAGATTATCTTGCTTGTGATTACAATCGTGATGGAGAGAGCTATAGGTAACGTCCTGCAGAGCTACGAACTTGTATTATGAAGGATTTCTTACCCTTCATACGTTTTAGGTCTCCCTGGTCAAACGAATATGATCCACCGCTGGAAGACGGGACGGTACCGACTCCGAAGCTCCGAAAACTTGAAATTGCAGCGAATGAAGCATTCGACACCTATAGAGAAATGTCTGGGTTTCTCCAAAGTCTCATTGCAGGTCAGGACTTTATTCACCGTTCACCACTCTACAGGTATTATGAAGGGGGAGTATCATCCGTGTATCTATGGGATCTTGACGATGGTAGTTTCGCTGGTGTTGTATTATTAAAGAAGGGTGCGTCTTGAACACTCACGAACTGAATTCGGCTGTAGCTCATCGGTGTTGGTGCATAGGTATGACTCCAACTACACCTTACGAACCTTCTGGCTCATGGGATTCAATACACGTCTTTGAGACCGCTGAGCGAGGCCGGCAAGCTCACTACAAGCTTACATCAACCATCATGCTTCAACTTGTCACTCGGAAAGGAACTGATGGGGCTGCGGACGCGGAGAAGTCAGAGATCAAGAGAGACTTGAAGGGCATAGAAGGCTGGAAACGAGATGGAGAGATTAGTTTGAGTGGTAGTATGACACGACAGGTAAGTTGTTATCATTCGAGATGAACATCAATCTTATCATTCTAGACCGATCAAGATCTGCCAATACAAGATAGTTCCTCGCACATTACAAATACCGGAAAGATGATAGAAGACATGGAAATCAAAATGCGGAATGTGCTGCAAGAGGTGAGTAACCATTACACGTCTAGTCCATCGTTCCACCATGCGTCAGTTGCTAGGATGACCATTAACCATGCGTTGTTCGGCAGGTTTATTTTGGAAAGACTCGTGATATTGTATACGATCTGCGTAGCGTCGACGACCTTGAAAAGGCGCGACGACAAAGAGATCTTCAGAAGGAATTGGTTGGGTTCATTAAACGGTGACCAGAGGGCAAGATTTTACAACGGCTGAATATATATATATCTTTTTTAGAAAATCAAGCTCTGTGATGATGAGTCCTCTTATGACGAACTCGTCGTCGTCGTGAGGTGGGTGTCTGATGGAAATGATAGTTATAATGTCAAAGGCAAGGGAACTTAGAATGCAGCTGTCTCCAATTGATGAGATGATATTTGGAACGGACTGATCTTGACTTTGATGAAGCCAGCTGTGACAGTTGGCAAAGTAACCAAGGACAGGCGCAGTGTGACAATGAATTGTTCAGAATAGTCGTGAGGTCACAGACAAAAAATCATCGCTCATGCGGACCAAGTTGATATCATCGTTTCGAGGCAAGCATCGCATCAGCGATTGGATTTGCATGGATCGTTATCTGAAAGGGGGGGAATATCAAAAGAGCGTAGAACGTGGTGAGTGAATACGTCGTACATGTGTCAATTTGATCTCGCTAAGGGGTCGGTTCTTATTTGTCACTGGAACTTTCTCCATAGCATCGAGAGTAGAGTCGGCACCATCAATGACTTTGCCAAATATTGTGTACTTTCCGTCGAGATGAGGCTGCTTCGAATATGCGATGAAGAACTGCGATTTATTGGTGTCTGGGCCGGAGTTCGCCATTGCCACAATGCCTCGTGCATTAAACTGAGCCAAGAAATTAGATAGATAGACCTATTGTGACGATGCTTACTTTCAAAGTGGGACGAATTTCATCTGTAAAAGGTTTGCCCCATATACTTTGCCCACCCTTACCCTGGCCAGTTGGATCTCCGGTTTGAACCATGAAACCTTTGATGTTGCGGTGGAATATACATCCATCATAGTAGTTGGATGCGCAGAGCGCAAGAAAGTTCTGCAAAACGATGAGAACGAGCCAAGTGAGTGAGAAGCCAAGTCAATCGTACCTCTGCCGCCTTTGGCACCGCCTCGCAGAAGATCTCAATCTGTGCACGTCAACTGCTATCCAGCAAGATACACTGAAGGCTCACCTTCAATTCACCATGCGTGGTATGAAGTGTTACAGACTGCAAAGTCAGTCAGTACAAGGGAGCACAGGATGGAGAGGACAAGCACCATTTGACTGTGACATCGGCGTGACTACTTTGATCGAAGCATTGGTCCATAACAGCTCCCCAAGCCCCTGATTGATTTGGATCCTCCATCACACTCCGCTCCCACCACGACTATCTCAAAACAGAACCATGCGTACGCCGTCGCTATACAGTCAAGATGACCCCCTTGCCACAGCACTACGTCCGTCGAGCTCAGAGACTGATGTGCAGCGCCGTACGCGTCTTGCTGCAGAGGCCGAGGCAAGGCGGATCTCTGAGCAGATTGACGAGGAGCTTCGACAGGAACGCGAGAGGTTGAAGCGGAATAAGGGCGACGTCAAAGTCTGCTCTCTTCATTTTTTTGGCGCATATACTGATACCTCTCCATGACCAGTTGCTCCTCCTTGGCCAAGCAGAGAGCGGCAAATCCACCCTTCAAAAGCAATTTCAACTTATGTACAAGCCCAGTTCTATTGATCAAGAACGAGTATCCTGGAAAACTGTCATCTACTTCAACGTTGTGCACTCCTTGAAACATATTCTTGCGACTCTTGAGGCCTGGGACGACACTCTAGACGACGAGTCACTCGAGGATTCTTCTTCTCTCGCGCCTAATAAGCTCCGTACTAATGACAATGTACAACAACCCTCGCCCTCGGTATCACTCATGAGTGCATCTACTGCGCTATCCGCTCTCTCAGCTTCGCCGGCTAGCACTGTAAACTCGACCCGACAAACAAGTGTCTTAAGGGAGCAAATTGGCAACTTGAGGCGCAGACTGACTTCCCTTATTGCTACGGATGCTCCTCTTGCGGACCGGCTAAGCGGGGGCCTCAGTTTTTCTGGATCGGGCAAAGGAGGTGTCTATGTGCGTAGCGGATGGCAAGCTCGAACGATTGAGAATGCATTTGGAAGACTAAGGCCGAACTACGAAATTGAATCTAAAAAAAACCGTGGGGCTTACTACGACCTTGGCCAGGATGTTCTTGTCCAGGATGTCGGTCGCATGCTCTCCAATGCTAAAGACGACATCAAGGAACTCTGGGGCCACCCCACTGTCAAGGGCTTGATTACGCGACGGAAACTCAAGTTAGATGAATGGTCCGAATTGTAAGCTCCGAAGTAGCTTTAAACGGACTTGCCTGATGGCATCGTTGCAGCTTCTTGAGACATATTTCAAGAGTGGCCGCTCCTGATTATATTCCTACCACTGGTTAGTCTGTTACGCTCCATTCGCACGCATATATTGACCTGTTGTTGCAAGATGACATCCTTCATGCACGTATCCAGACAATGGGCGTGGCCGAACACATTTTTGACGTAAACATACACGGAAAATCTGTTTCATGGCACTTGTTCGACGTTGGTGGCGCCCGCGGACAGCGTCACTCATGGGTTCCGTATTTCGATGACGCCAACGCAATTATTTTTGTTGCACCAGTCAGCGCTTTTGATCAGGTGAGGATCATACATGTTTGATATGATATGTATTTGACTTGATTTTTTTCTCGCGTAGTATCTGGAAGAGGATCCTAGGACGAACCGTATTGATGACTCCTTACAATTATTCACTCAGATTTGTTCCAATTCGTTGCTGAAGAGCGTCCACTTGGTCTTATTCCTCAGTGAGGAGTCCTGATTGGCAAGACTTCCTGCTATTGATGGGCTTTTTCCAGACAAGACGGATCTTCTGAAAGCCAAATTAGATGCAGGTCAGAAAGTCCGAAAATAGTGAGTCCCTCTTTTGGGTGCCGCTGTAAGTGATCTTTTTAATCATTCCATATGATTATCAGCATCACGTCTTTCGGGGAGCGCTCGAACGATTATGAAACTGTAGTGCAATACTTCCGTGCGCATTTCCTACAAGTTCATCGACGTAATAATGAAAACCGCCGTGTGCTCTATACCCACTTCACAAGCGTTGTTGTAAGTGTCAGTACCAACTTGGAAGAGTACAATGACCATTCACGTCGTCAGGATACGAAAGCTACCCAACGCATTATTGGAAATGGTCAGTCCCTTTGTCATTACTATGACAAAACTCACGGTTCTTCTTATAGTCCGTGATTCCATATTCAGAGGGTATCTGCAATCCGCTGCACTTGTTTGAAATGACCTCGTTACCCGATCCTCGGAACTCGTAGAACGACGAATGATTCCTCTCTGGCTATTGTCCCCTTGTTTCATACATTATCTCCGTGGTCTATCATTAGCCCTAATTTGATAATTTTCTTTATCCAAGCTCTCAGTCCTAATCCTTCACGCGTTTCTCTTATTTTGCTGCGCTTGCCTCTCTCTATTCGCCATTACCCTGTTTCGTCATACCCTCTCGACAATGACCGTACGTATTACCCAGTATTCACACGCACCTTACCCTCACTTTCAGATGTTTCTTGGGCCCGGGCCGAGTGACACATGAGCATCTTGTCCTACTCTCACTCTCATTTGTAACTGTTATTATTAGAGCTGCCGAATTGTAGCGTTGCCAATTTTAATTGTATAGATGGTGTATTGAAGCCTTGAAAAGTTGTCATCGGGGCGCAATCGTCCGCTGTCAAGTCTGTCTTCGAAACTGGCCATGGGTCCGAGCCAACACGGTGAGAAAAAGATGTGAAGTGCACTTTTTCACGTAATAAATCGCAAAGGTGTCCGCGCCTCCCTGTTCCCACATGGGCGTTTAGTTCAGCGCCAGCGCCAAGTACATGGGAACCAAACCACAGTAGCACATGCTTCCGAGTCAAAGGAGATATATTAACTGGGTTCAGGCGCCTGGAGCTCGCGACTGCCGACCGAGAAAGAAGCGAGTCTTCGAGTCATTTGACCATGAAGGATATCGAGAAAACCGTGACGAATTAGTTGAGTTAGATAATTATGAAGCAATCCCGCAGAGACAACGGTATATATGTCATACTTGAGATAAACTTGAAACCATATATCTCACCTCATGGACAGTTTATTCATAGCACCTGGCCGCGAATCACGATCTCATTCCTGGCGCTTGTGGAGTATTTTTGTTCTGGTGATACTGAATTTGGCTATTGCAAGGAGCGATGGATTACATCATGGTCGATCGTTCTTTTCATCATCAAAAAGTTGTCCATAGCGTTCGAAGTAGAAGTGACAATGGGAAACGCTGGGAAATCAAGGCACGGTATACATATTGATTGCACAACTTCTCAGATGCTAGTCGGTCATCCCGGATCGTGAGGATTGGAACGCCAATGACGTTTGAAAGATCACAACAAGGTTTCCATACGACGGACTCGACACGCCATACACGCGCAGCGTTATCGATACTAGGGAAGAGCTCCAATAAGAATCGTAACATTACCTGACACATGCCTAAAAGGTCGGGGAGCCGAAAATCTTTTCAAACAAGTATGACAAGACCAGACTGAAATCAACGTGTCTTTGTGGCGTATGTGACTTGCTGCTGAAGCTTCGTGGAAGGGATGAAGTCTGTAATCTTTAAGATGGTCAAACCTGGTTCTATCAGGGTCAAGTCGGCACAGATCAGTAGTGGAGCCTTCGAACTCATCGCCAAGGAGTGCATAACCCGAGTAAGGCGTGCGCGAAACTGGTAGTAACGGGTCGAGGCGCGTGGAGTTTCGAGTCAACTCCTGTATATGAGGGTTGAAGTAGGCTGAAGTCTAACAACCTGACATTTTCGAGGAGCGATTTTTATTTCAACGATCTCGGGTCCCGGGCACCAAAAATGTGTCCAGGATCAGGACATACATACATAGTTACGCGTTAATCTCATCCAGTCGCTTACAGTACGCGCGCCGCGTACCTCGATGAAAAATAAAGACGGTTACAAATTTGTATCTGGAGAGGCAACACAGGTTCAAGGCATAGAGCAAGCCAGATTGCGCGGGTCAATACATCCGTTTCAGAAAGATCACTGAGAGCGTCGGTAGGTGCACACATGAGCCCATGGAGGAGCCGGTGATTGCCGCCTGATCCAGGAGTAACAATTGGCCGCGTCGCAGGAGTCGACCTTGTGGGCTTGCATTTCTAAGATCACGGTGGCTCGTCACAAGTTTCACCCAGGCACGCCGAACGGTTGCACGGAAGCAATGGAACTATGAGACGATTTTGGGATATAAAGTAAAAAGCAGTGGACGCTGTACATCATGATGTTCTCGCACGAAAGTATAGGAGAGACGTCCCTAAACGGTAATGTCTTGGCAGAGACGATCGCTCCCGATTTGGAAAGATGGGATTCACATGCGAATGCGTACTCTTTCCCCGGACCATCACTGACAATGGACTCGATGTCGCCCGCGTCGTTGGCCTCGCTCTCCTCACTCCTCACTCCAACCGAGTCTCATGCCTTTTCCTTCCTCTCCCACGCCAACGGGCCCCCCCTTGAAGACTGGATCGACACCAGCCTCCCCAAGGACAAGCAGGCTCTCGCGAAGGCCACAAAGGATCTTTTGTCGCTCGACACCAACTTCGTTGCCCACGGGGACCACCTCTTCAGTCATCTATCCAACCCCTTACCATCACACTACAGCCATGGTGTCCTGCCTCATCCACCCCATTCAGATTCTTCATCGCGCACACCAACCCCGACATCATTGCCTCCTTTTCCGCTCCATCCGCAATCATCCGGGAGACAGCCCAGCAGAACGCGACCGTCGCATCCACATCCTTACCCCACGTCGCCTGTAATTAAACAACGTCGCTTTTCATGTTCCACAGGATCCGTTAGCCCATCTTTGAAGCCTCCTCAGCCCTCATCAAAGCCTGCCTTATTGACTGCATCACAAAAAAAGGCCAATCACATACAATCTGAGCAAAAGCGTCGCGCAAACATTCGCCGTGGATATGAGGCGTTATGTGAGTGTGTGCCCGCTCTCCGAGAAGCCATTCGAGAAGAGGAAGAGGCCTTGTCGGCTAATGACAACGGCATGAACAAGACGTCTAACGCGGCCGGGAAACGGAAAGCCAAGTCTGCTCTGAAGGGTAAAGATGGCGAGGAGAAGATTGACGGTAGAGCTGGTCCGCGAAGTGAGAACGTGGTTCTATCAAAGAGTGAGCATAGTTCTCGCTGCCGGCGATCGTTTCGCAATCTAATCTGGCTTCTCTTCTTTAGCTATAGACTATATCAATGAACTCATTGACGAACGACGTGCGCTACTTGCTCGTCTGCATCGGGCAAGAAGTAGTCTCCCACCTGGTCATCCAGCTCTCATACCATTACGGCATCAGTCAAGTTCAGGGAATGAACCAGGAGAGGGTCACAACGTCCAGGATACGACGCCTTTATGGGAACGTGAATGGAAAGGTGGACATGGATCACTAGGCAACGCCTGTGGCGACGATGATGACAGTTCATGAACGTGCCATTGGTGTACAGTATTCTTTCTCTCTTTGCATGCCATCTGCATCCATCATCTCCACCTCATTCATTCGTTTCGAGGCTCTCGATTGCGTCGGTCCATGGAACTCCAAAAATTTGCATCTCATGTTCTGGACACAACCCAAGCTCTCGTCATCGCACCCATCTTGTATTTCTACAATCATCTATCAATTATTCCCTTCTCGTCCTGATGGACGTGCTATCTTTATGTTCCTTCCGTATTCAGTTTTACCTTAATTTGTTTCCATACTTATACGAGATTTTCAAGGAAAATGACATACCATACTTATTAAGAGCGCGCGCGACTATCAGAAGTTTATTTGAGTCCATACTTTTTTTTTGAATATTGATCGGACCGGAACCTACCGGAACTGACTTCATCACAACGGACTCGCGCCGTCGAATGTTTTTGTTAGAATATTTGCGTGATTTGGACTTCAACTTTCGAGCTGGTTACGATATCGATTGTGGCGCAAGTTTGTTTTTAGACAGGAAAAACAACAATCGAACGAGAGCTGATAAAAAAGAATTTTCCTCGGCGGCTTGATGCACTTGATTCTTAGCCAAGAATTATTCTCACTCAGCGGCAACGGCTCAAGACACATCTATACATTGAGCAATGTACATACATACTCCGGACTCCGGCTATTCGCGCCGACCGCGCCGGTGACCAAGCCGATGAATGTATCCATATCTTCTCGCGAAACAACTCTTCTCTCTCATGGGGAGGTATCTGAAACTTCTTCCCTGATCACCTGATCACAAGAATCTAGGCGTCCACCGCAAACCAAGTGAGCCTTGACTGATTATGACGATGTGTCTCGAGCTCAGCCTTTTGATCGGCCACTTCAAGTCATGACATGACTCCAGTGAACGTGGACGCTCTATGCTTCTTCCGATCGCGGCTTTGCATATCTGCCATTTCCTCTCTTACACTGTTGACGGTAAAGTGCAAATCTTACACTATCGAAAATTACAACCAGCTTGAATGCTTTATCCTTTCGTTCAAAGATTTGGGAAGTTTCCGTTGACAGAAGCATTACGTGGTCTCGGGAAGGTTTGGGTGTACGGCAGAGATTTTGTCCGAACTGCATGTAAATGGATTAAATCATCCTGTGGCGCTCACCGATGTCCCTACTAAAAACATAAAGTAATAAAAAGGTGCGATCGATGTAAGCCCCATTGATGAAGATGTAAGTAAGGTGATAAATAGTCGATTTTAAACTGAGTCATAATTGTAGTTGTGTTACAAAATATGTTTTCAGTTAAATTTCTTCACTGACTCCATATATTTTCCATCAGAAAGGAAGAATAAACAGTCTGTGTATCATGTAATACCTAGGCAAATGTTGATCTCACTTTCTGGATGAGCAGTTCCACTGGATGTGGCAGCTGTGCCAAATGTATCAGGAGTGCCAATTGGTAAAAACTGCATCAATAGAAGATTTATATACATGATCAGCACATCTTAGTAACTACAGTACAATAGCTTATGTTCATCAAGTCTATGTTCTATTTTTTGAAAAGCTTGAGCAGTAGATCATACTTGTTCAGTCTATCTTAGCCTGAAATCTGATTGATAACAAACTGAGCCATAAAAAAGGCATGTAATGATCCAACAATAAGCAATATCACAGTATCTAGAGCTCATAGCTAGAGTGTTGATTTCTTTGGTAGCCTGAGAGTAGGAAGAGAGATTGTTAAGAGGTGCTTTGTATAAGAGTGATTTCTGGAAGTTATGGCTCAATGACACAGCTGTAAGGGCAAGGCTTAACATCTGCAAAACTCCTTCCACAGATCATGTGATGCAAGCAACAAGCAGGAGTCAAGTGGGCACAGAGGCAAGGGAAGAGTAAGGCAAAGGGCAAGTAGGGCAAGCAGAGGGTTGGACATTGCTAGAGAAGCTTACAGTCAACTGAATGGATAGGCCAAGAATCCTGCTATTGTTCAGCCTAGGGATATTCTATCCACAGGCTGCCTTTATATATTACATTGGTGGCTGTGCCACTACTGATACTGTTCAACTAATTGGGCCCCAATATGTAATGGAGTATGACTAAAAATAATCGATGCTGAGTAAGGTCCATGCATATAACTCATTAAGCTTGAAATACAGTCGTGGACAAGCAAACTCAACCAATTTAATATATTGGGAATGGGAATTTTTTGAGCCAAACTAAGTACAGAATCAGATTCAGAATGGTGAAATACGCCTAAAAACACATCTCCAAAGTTTTTCCCATGAGAAATTGGGGACGGTCAAAATTTTGGTCAATTTTTATGCACTTCCTAGGCAGGGGCTAGAGCCTCCAGGTGCATCAGAGCAGCCCTTGAGATTGTACGATGACTCTTGTACTTCCGCACAGCCCACATGGCAGCTCTTCCAGTCAAGCCAAGCTGATATGCATGCAAGAATCACCATGATCGGTTTGCAAATCTGCGTATGAAATCAGTTGGACATGCATTAAGTGCCTCAATAGCAGCCTGCTTTGAATCCTCGAAAGATGGCTTTGGAACTTGTTGATACCTGTACTTTGCCCAACCTCAGTACTAGAAACTTAATCAGTATTGAACATATGTGATAAACAACTGATCTTACCATTTCAATTGGGTTAAGTTCACAATGAAATTTTGATAAAAAGATGCATTTGTGTCCAGCTGCATGGACAGTTATCTCAAGTATAAATACTTGGCTTGCAAAGTCATCTTGCTGACTCAAGAGCCTTGCCATGCAGCAATTGGTATTGTCCCAAGGGCATACAGGAGAACACTTGGCCTTCATGCCACAAACACTGAAGCCACGTTTTTCAAGAGTCTGTTGAAGTCCTTTGGCCTGTCCCTCATTGGTTGTCATCTTTTGGATTAGTCCACAAAAGCAGGGATCAGGATTATTATCAGGAATGATGGTGTCTTTTTGTTTATGCTGTTTTCCACCGTTGCTTTTGTTCATCTCAAAAGCTTTGAGAGAATCTGGAGGAAGACATGCATGTCCTGATGATTGGTCAAAGATAAAGAGAGCTTGGCATCCTGGATGAGCTTCTTCAAATGTTGGAATGGTTTGTTCTTTTAGCTGTGTATTTATCTGTGTGGCATCCCAGTATGGATCACCACTTGATCCAGAATAAATGACTTTACGAGCCTTGCGTGTAACATTACCTTTATCATCTCTGACCACAAGACAACCTCCAAGTTCATCAATATAGTCAGATACATGGATCAGCCTTCCTTTGCCTTTTTTGTGAAGGACTTGTTGATCTTTTTTCAACCTGTTTCAGGTTTCAACATCAATAAACTACTATGTATCATTGCAAGCTTACCACAATGAAGTAGAAAAATCATATTGCTGAAAGCATGTTTCATCTTGCCACACTGCAACAATTTCCCTCTCTCCAGGCTCAAGATGTGGCTCAACTCGCTTCAAATCTGGGCCATCAAACTTTGCCATGCATTGTAAATACTCTTGCATTTTTGGTAAGAAAACCTTCTTGCAATACTGGACAACATCATCACGTTCATGACCATCCATATAGACACCTTTTCATGAAGTGATACAGCACCAGCCAAGTTTGATAAGCCAGCATCGAGCAGTCCTTTCACAGAGTGGCTTCTTTGTTGTGACTCTGAGCTCTGGTAAAATTTTGGTATTGAGAGCCTCTCTGAAATTCTGTGGCGTGATGGAGCCAACTTTTTGATCATTAAGCCATGAGCAAGCAGCTGCACGGATGGATTCATCTTTGAGTAAGCTGTGTGCATTCTTGCTTCCACCTTGTCTCTCCATAGTAAGTTGTTCAAAAATCTGATAGTGCTGAGCTAAGGCTTGAACATGATGTGCATAATGGGTCTGAGAGTCTGTCCCTTCATTCCATTGTTCCACAATCATGAGACTTGTTTCAATTTTCTTGCGACCTTTCAATTGCAGAGTTCTAAAATTGCGCAAGATCAATAACTGATTAATTTGACCTAGGGTCCATGTCTTCTTTTTCAGGTCCTTCTTGATCTGTTCTCGCAAGTCAGACCATGGCCAAATCTCTGGCTTTGCTGTCAACACATCATGCAGCTCTTTCTCCTATAACTCTATATCACTGGTGCTTTTGTCTGTTGGATCCAAGTTGATTTCTGTTTCCTCAGGCTGATCATCAGAATGGATAGATATCATGTCAACATCTGAGCCAGCAGACTTCATCTCAACATCAGAAAGGCCAGGCAATTCTGCTCTCTTGAAATCAGACAATTCTACCTCAGAAGCATCATCCAAGCTTAAGGATTCCATGTCAATCACCTGTGGTGCTTCTGTCTTCTTCTGTGTGAAACCAAATCCATCGAGACTTCTTTGGTCCTGCAGCAAGTTTTTATAGCGACGACAAGTGCGGTGATAAGACCCAGGTTGTATCAAGAGGTGTACTAACAATTTTCCTGGCACAACTGCATGGATTAGTGGTTAGCGCCTCTATGGATTACTGGCCAC
>JABCKQ010026285.1:3051-17367 GCA_018857305.1 Termitomyces sp. T159_Od127 | reverse complement strand
TCTCTCATCTGGGACGAGCTCTGAGGATCTTTATTGTATTATTAGCTCCCGGTAACTGCTACAGTCGTAGTCCGACAACCGTGGACTTGAGCAACTGCGTGTGCGACATTTTGTAGTCAGGCAGGGACCATGTTGGTTCCATCACAAGAGAGATCACGTGTCAATCCTCCCATGACTGGAGTGTTCCAAAGACTCCCATTGTTATTCGTTTTATATCAAAGGAGCAATATCAAAGCATGGTATCAACTAAAAGTTTGAATAGACATTAAACATCTGAACAGTAATTGAAATGGCGTGGCTCTGAGAGTGATTCACAAAGATTTGACTCAAAGAGCCCGAATTTGGGCTTCATGATTGATAGAGACCAGACAAATTGGTCACTTCGCAATAGGTAAGGGTGTGCCAGCAATACTGCATATAAGTATAATCGGAATGACATTACAAGACTGACAAGACATGAGGATATGTGGAAGAAGGAGCAATGTAAAAGCAATGTCAGAAATATCCCCAAAGCCTTATCAGGCTCAAACCCTGATTATGTCAGATCAGGTTGACAAGTTTCCCAGATTGGGCCTCATTAGATAGGCCCCTAACCTAATTAAGGATAAATAGTTTCCATGGTTAATACATTTTGCTGTGTCTTATCATTGCTTGTCATTGCCTGCCATCTCCTAACACTGACCTCTCAGATAATCAGTCATGGATGTTCCTTCTCACCCTCCAACTCCATACGGCCACACAATGTGTGAGATCTGTGGGGAAACTTGTAAGAATCTTAGAATAGGGAGGCATAGGAAAGCATGTCTGAGAAAACATGAACAAGCATGTCAAGATGCAGTGTTTTTGGAACATTTTGACTCACAAAGAACAGGTAATATGACTTTTTAGACAGGTATTATGCACCAAATATGTCTGATTGACAGTACATTACTTATCCCAATGTGTTCATTATGCAGAAACTGTCCAAACCTCTGATTTCAATGTAGATAGTCCCTCTCAGATTTCTTTCAATATTGGACTTGAGGAACAAGAGGTATTAATAAGCACAAATTAATTACTTGTTTTGCTCATATTAAGGTTGTTCTCAGAGAGGCTTGAATCAAGCAATTTCACAGGCTGGAGATGCTTCTAGTGCATTTATTAATGGTCTAGACCATTCAGAAGGAATCTTCAAAGTAGAACATCATCCACACTCTGGGATTTCAACCAAAATTGGGTCTTACAGTGATTGCTTTCCAAAGAAAACAATGCCAACTCCTGATTTTGAACCATAGAAACCTTTTTGTTCATGACTTGACTTTGAAATTGCAGAATTGGGACTTGAAGCTGCTCTCAACAAGTCACAATTGGATCATCTTATTAAATTCTCCATCGAGCCATTGCTTGTGATGATGAAGATTCCTTCACTCTTAAAAATGCAACTGAATTGAAAAAAAAAACTTGGGAAAAGGCATTTAAGCTTTGAACACAAATGAGTATTCTTGAATCAATCTTAAAATTTATTTGAACAATGTTTGTCAGTTTCAAAAACATTCATATCAAGTTTTATATAAAGGAGTCCTACAAGACTTTGAAATAAGTGTGCATGAACCTTGGGACTGGGCAATTGAAAACATCATTGATGATCCCATGATATTGCCATATATTACATGGGATGCTCAAAAGCATTATAGATGGACAGGCACTACTTGGAAGAGATTTGTGTCAGGTTCTGCTGACCACAGACAGAGACTGGAGGCCGGAGACAGAAAAGACAAGAGAACTTAGAGTTGGCAGAGAGAGGCAGAGTAAAGCAGAGTGGAATTAGAGTATGAGACAAATAGAGGCAACAAACAGAGCAGATATGAGACGAGTACAATAAGAAATGAAGCAGAGTGAAAATAGAGAGACCAGAATGTGCAAGAATACAAGACAGAGACAAACACAATGAAACAGTACAAGAGTTATGGTAATATCAAGACTAGCGTACTACTGACTACTCTATGCCTTATATACTGAGCGGTAAGTAAGCCCTGGAACTCAGGCCCAGGTCCTGATGGCGAGTTGCGGTGCTGGGGCTCAGAATGAGACCCAGGGGTTGCTCAAGGTGGTGGTGGGGGTTGAGACATGTCATGCAGCATGGGAGGTCTTGCCCTGAGAGCGTAGAGACATGTAGCAGTGTGGCGGTGAGAGGGCAAGTGGAAGCGGAGCATGGCATGCAGGGTCAGGTCTGTGGTGATGTGCAATTGTGATGCATGATGGAGGTTTTGGCATGGGCCAAGGGAGCGTTGGGTACTGCCAGCGTGTGGCAGCTGCGGTTGGAGAAGTGCTGGGGATAGCCAGGGCTGGGGCTGATGTGGCGTTCACAGGCAGTGTGATAGCTGGGGCTGGGGCTGATGTGATGGTTATGGTGGTGATGGCCAGAGGGAATGCTGGGGTGGCAGTGGCTGGTGGCGGTGATGGGCAGTGATGGCCGAGGGTTGCCGAGGTGGTTTGCTGGGTAGTGCTCTGGGCCCAGGATGGTTGTGGGGGTGGTTTTGAGGGGGTTGGAGTCCCAGGGCCGAGGCTAAGTCCCAGGGGTCCGTAGCAGGTCATGACAATTTGTCACTGAGCCTTGGATAGGTGATGAGGCTTGGGCAGCTCAGGTATGCTGTTTATTTAAATAGAACTTTACAAACTCAGATTGATATCATATTGCAGTCTTGTATATCAAACAATCCAGCAACTAAACTATTGCCTCTCATTATCTATGCTGATAAAACAAAGCTTTCAAGTTTTGGAACTGCTAAAGGATATTCAATTGTTGCACGTTATGCTTTCTCCCACACTATATTCACAATATAGATGGAAGAGGTGGAGGCCATGTAGTTGGCTGGCTACCAATAGTAAGACTACTTACTTCTTGAAATTTGATTGTTCACTCAACTTGTATATCAATTTTTTATAGGTACATGAAAAAAAACAGGAAAAAAAGGTTTTGTAAACTTCAAGAATGCAGTTTGGCATGAAAGTTTTCACATTTTCTTGGAAAAAATCTCTAGAATATCCCAGAATGGTGAATGGAAATTAAGCAAGGCTGACAATATCTTGAGGTGGCTCTGGCCCATTATTCTCATGCTGTCTGCTGACTATGAAGAAATGTATGTTCTTTTAATAATAATACCTTGATTTGAAATCTTGGGGCATCATATTTTTTTAGGTCTGTTATGTTTCTTATTCATGGTCATAAAGGGAAATATGCATGTCCAATTTGTTTTGTGCCACAAGAACAAATGTGGAATTTATCTTTGAAGTTTCCTTTATGAACTCAATCAAGCTCAGAAGAATTATGCATGAATTCTATCACTTTATAAACTGCTGCAGCTGTTGAAGAAGCTTTTAAAAACAAAGTCTCTGTCCTATTAAAGTATGCTCTTTCTCTATTTTATCATTGATGCATCAAGCATCAATCATTTGTTTTACAGAATGCAATGTGGTCTATTAAATATGGAGACCTCCATTGTGCTCTGTTCTATGATGTTCTACACTTTGATAATAATGGATTATTGGAGGATCATTTCTTTAAAGTTTTCAAATCTCTTACTGTTCATTGATCAGATATTGCTTATATTGATTCTTAGTATTATTTTTTGATCAAAGGCAATTGAATACTGATGTTTAGCCTCTAGTTTCTATCATATGCCATGATGGTGAGAGCTCAATCATCTTGACTCAGTCATGAATATTACATTCAATGATGCATCCAAAAATTATGATATCTCCAGGGTGCAGTTTTTTCTTAATTTTCAAAAACTTGTACTTATAAAATACTCTTTATTCATTTAACAGATATTCTTGTTTGCTGCACAAAGTGTATTATCTGCTGACCCAAAATCTGATGGATATCTCCTTCTTTGCTGTATTTGCTCATATTTAAACATTCAAATGTATGCAGGTTTAAATCTTCACACTGATTGTACAATATCAGCAAGGAAGAAGGAGTTGGAGGAAATTTTCACACCTTTGATAACAATGAGTCCTTTTATTTAAGCAAAGCATTACAAGAAAAAAATTGATGTATCTTATAATTAAGGAGTATATCCAGTGAACTCATGGTACAAATGAACTAGATTCTACTGAATCTGAAGTTCCTAATGAGGATTTGTTCGATGGAGCAGATCCAGAAGTAGCTTCAAAAGCAAAATCATGGAATTTCATCAAGTTGCATTTGCACCAGCATCTGTTTGATGACATCGTCAAGAAAGGTGTTTTTCAGAATTACAGCACTAAACCAAATGAAAAAATGCATGGTCCAATCAAGCATTCTTATCTTCATTGTTCAAATTTTAAGGATGTTGCAAAACAGGTATGTTTATTATAAATCACTATAGAAAACTCATGATATTCTATATGCAATAGATATTAGATGCAGATCAATATCTCTTAGTATCTGGTCTAATTCGATCCAATATTAATGCTTTGGATATCTATGAAGAATCACTCTACCAGACCCTGAAGATATAACTGCTAAGCCAGGCAGCACACAGTCTGATAGCTTTGATTCTAGCATTTATAATCAGTTTTGGCAACTAGACTCACCAATGCCTCCCATCACACTGTTACAACTTTCAAAAACACCAGAATGATGAAGCTTTTGATTGTTTTTGAATTAAATTGGGAAAGTTTATGACTAGCTTTGTATGGTATTCCTCTTCCTGGTGGAAAAGTTACAGATGACAGTCAGGTGTGTTAATGGAAAAACAGCTCAGATTGTTATTAATAATGTGCTAATATATTTCTAGAAAATAGAATATTGCCTCTTCAAAGTTCAGTACATATGTACATTTGACTGGGAAACCAAGGTTGACTATGTGTGGTGTAATCCAAAGTTCCATGGTCATCCATGCTGTGACTGTGTTCTTGTCAATGCTCAAGACAAGCCTTATATTGCATGCCTTATTCAGCTTTTTTCATGCACTGTTGGTGGTCAAATATATCCATTGGCCCTAGTTCAGCCATTTTCTTCAGTCTTTCAGAATTTAAATTGGCAACAGAAAGATGTTGACCTTGGCCTGCTCTGCTTTGTGGTGATTAAACATAAAAATACTGAGTTTATATCTATTTAAACCATTATTTGTGGAACAGTTATGGTTTCAGATATGATTCAGGGTACTATATCTTATGGCTCAGGCAAGTGTCAGGACTATTTTCTATTTGATATTTTAGATGCAGATATATCTATACGGGCACATAACAACTTGAAAAATGCCTAATGTAAAGCTTATATCTGTTTCAAATTTTTCTCTACTTGAGGATACAAGTACAGCATTCAAAGAATTAGGTCCATCGGTTGTCAATTATCTTCTGATACCTAAAGTCAATTCACAAATGCAAATAGTTACCTCTTTTTGTACTGTCCAAGCCTATTGAAACTGACAACACAACTGTGATGTATATTCTTCATACTAACATCTGGCTTTGCTACATCTTATAGTTCTATTGAAGCATGTCTCATCACAACAGATTTTATAGTTTGATTTTGATAGCTTGCCAACATAACATTCTCTATTTACCCCATGTTGAATACAGCAGTTGACAGGTAAACTGACCAAATGTCATATGTTTGCCCAATTTTGAGTTGACTCAAAATGAGTCTCCACAGAACCAAGGGGCAGCATACAACTCTATTGTGATTTTTGTTCTATGTAATACTTGATTGAGGTGAGACTACCTCCAACTGGTGTGTCAAATATCTTCTGTTCTATGTTTCCTCACAAAAATTGGGGTAGCACAATATCTCTTCCAATGAGGCTCAACAAGGTTGCCACAACATGTTTCAGGCTGAGTTGAGCCTTTGCCTCTTAGAGAAAAAGCTGAAATGGTATACATTTGATGTAGAACTCATCATAGTGTTTGATGGATATATTAATAATTAAGCTTTATGCACAAAATCTCTCTGTCTGAATCCTCAACAACTCTATCAAATAATTCTTGCCCCTGAAGCAATGTTGTCTCAGGTATATCCATCTGTGCATCTTCCATCATGAGCAATGCCACCAGTGTGCGCATAGAAAGACAATGCCAGAACAACAGCCACATCACCACCAGAGTCTTTGCCACCAGCAAATGCGCAACAGAGTGATCTGACAACTGTCACGACCCGCTACCGACCCCCGGGACTCAGCCCCAGCCCTGGGACTCCAACCCTCCCAAAACCACCCCCATGACCGCTCTGGGCCCAGACTGCTACTCGGCCAACTCTCTTGGCAACCCCCGGCCATCACCGGCCATCACCGCCTGTCAATGCCACCAGCCACCGCTACCTGCGGCATCCCCGGCCATCACCGGCAATCACTGCCACAGCCACCGCCACTTGTGGCATCCCCCAGCCATCACCGCTGTGACTGCCACATCAGCGCTGGTCTTGACTATCACACCGCCCATAGCCGCCACATCAGCACCAGCACCACCCGTCATTCCTGGCCCACGCCGAGACCCCCATCACGCATTACAATCACGCATCACTGCTGCCGACCTCCACACACCACGCCCTGCTCCCACTCCCTCCTCACCGCACCACCACCGCATGTCTCTGCATTTCCAGTGTGAGACCTCCACGCTGTGCGGCATGTTTCAACCTTGCCCCACCCCACGCGGCCCCCAGGTCTCACTCCAAGCCCCGGTGCCGTGACCCACCACTGGAACCTGGGCCTGAGCCCTAGGCCCTACATACTGCATAGTATATAAGTTGTAGAGTAGTAAGTAGTACTCTAGTCTTGATATTACCGTAGCCTCGTATTGTTTGCTGTGTTCTCGTCTCTGTCTTGTTCTCTCACACGTCTTGGTCTCACCATTTCTACTTGCTTCTTTCTTATCGTACTCATCTTGTATCGTCTCTCTATCTCGTCTCTACTCGCTTCATCCTCTAATCTATTCTATTTGCTCTCCTCTTCCTTTCTACTCTAAGTTCTCTTGGTTCTTCTGTTCCCGGCCCCTCTTCTCAACTTAATCTGTTCCATCTCCCCTTATTTTATCTCGACTCTTTCCCCTTTTGGCCGCTTAACTTCCCCGACTCTGCTTCCATCCCTGGGACTTGCTAAGTCCCCATGCCCGTTATCTCTTTGATCCCTGGGACTTGCTCGCTCACCAGCGCTTGCTCGTCCCATCCTCCTGTACTCCTGGGACTCGTGCCAACCCCCGGCACTCATCTTCCACCCTCCCCAGCACTTGCCCACTCTCCAGCGCTACCAGCACTCCCCTACACACCGCTCCCACCCCGCTTTGGTCTCCTACGCCTTGCGCCCTACCAGTGCTCTGCGTCTGTGGATATGGTGATCACAACGTAAGGTATTTGCCCAGTGGACTGAGCCCCCGTGGTCAGCGGAACCTGACAACAACAACAATGACAACAACCACACATTTGACAGATCAGATGCAGACAATTGTGCAGACAGGAGTTGTAGGTGGAGCTCATGGCTGGAATTTTTCTACTCATTGATGCAGTCCAAGAATTGACAGAAGACAAATCTTGCATATCTCTACAAGTCCAAACTGTTCTTGTGCACCACAATTCTCTGATTCTCTGCTTATCTCATTGACACACAGAAATAATGGCTCCATTTTCCAATTTAGAGACAGTGCTGAAGCAAGCCAAGAGGCTTGTGTCCATTGGTCAGACCCACACTGCTCTCTGAATCCAGTCTCTTACAGAAATGTTCACTTCAAAATGGTTTTGCTCAACGTCGCTCACATCGCTCAAACCCATCAAGATGTGTTTCATTGAGCTTTGTGTTGATATGCAGAAGGAGCATACTGCCAAGGAGGATCTCATGCAATACAAGAACATTGCACAAAATACAAGCATATAGAGCATTGAGTCTGTCATTACCTGGTTTGTCCAACTTGTTGATGCAACAGTCCACAAGGCACAAGAAAAGGCTGCAGTCCAGTCTGCCATTGAGCCATTGCCCTTCTCTGCAAATAGGTCTTTCAATCAGTCCAAAAACATTGGTTCACCACAAGAGAACTACAGCACGCTCCTGATGCCTCTATGGTTTTCCTCTGTTATCAGCTTTGTTACCAATTATTCCTTTGTCCAACACTCACCCTTCACAGGAACTTCAAGGTGACAAAATGGATCAACAATTTGGACTGTCTTATTTACCTCTGCCAAAATAAATATGCCTCTATTGATGTGATGTGGGAAGCATTCAAGGGCTGGGTTCAGTGAATAGCTAACATATAGTTTGTAAGTCTCTTTAACCACAGGAAGTTGTCAAATGTGCTAGGAAGTATGCATGTGGTCAATTAGGTCAGTCCATCTTTATATCTATCTAGTGAGACTGACTCAATTTGTTTCAGAAATGACTTCCAACAGGTGTTCAATGGATTCAGATGGTTGGGTTCTTTCATTTTGGTGATGTAATTGAACATTATTGAATTTGAACTGTCTTGGATTCAACTGTTTTTCATATTCTTATCAGGCTTTTGTGTTCTGTGCATTCAGAGTCTCTTGCCCAATTGGACATATATATGTTATCATGCTTTGTAATGTATCAATCTTAAATAGTTATATCATTCAGTCTTCAGATATATAGTTTCTTCTACATTCTTCTTGCTTTTTCACACCCTTCCAATAGTGTCCATCATGATGTCTGCTTAGTTGATAACAGTTGACAATGTTCTTGGGCTTATTGTTCTTGTGCTGAAATCTCATGCACCTAGTATTTCCAAAATGCACCAGGTATGTTCTATCTATGAATGCATTGATGGATTTATCTTTTACTAGTATTTTGTAGGCGCTTACTGCAAGCCAAACTGTTCTCACAGATCAGCATACAGGGATATTGCATCTGGAAGATGAAATTAATGCACTGCGAGAACAGCACTCCAACTCCACAAACAGTGCAGGCAACTATATACAATGGTTGACCAATCCTCGTCTTGTCCCACACAAGTTCAAAATCATCCATCTTTTGAAGAAGTATGCTCTGCTTTATGAACTCTGGCCAGATGAGGCTGCATTTCTCCAATGCTGCCCTGCCAATCACCCATCATTCAAAGAAGCTTCAGTGAGCATGTCTGTGGAAGAAGAAGCTGTGCTCTATATTCTTTGTGCTACAGATGAGTTATATGAGGTCATGCCCTTTGAATTTCATAGTTTCATTGAGCAATTACTGGCATTTAGAGATGCGGTGAGTTTTCTTTACACCTTACTGCACTTGATGGATTTGATCTTCAGATTGTTATCAGGTGCTCACTCAAGTTCAATCTTTTCACTCAACTTCAGTTTCAAATATCTGCAAATATGCCGATAAGATTTTGGCAGGCTTGGATATTCCCAGCGCTTGTTAGAATTTGGATTACAAGATGCTGTCTTACATAATATAAGGACATGCATCAAAGGCATGTGTTAGTGTTCAAATACGCTACAATATACATGGTGAGCACAATTGATATGGTACAAGTAACCTTGTGAGTTACACACCCTCTTGAGACCATTGTACGGTCTACACCTAGTACACTTATCCTGGTGATATATGGGATTCTTTGTCTCATGACTGTGATCATAGTCATAATCAATTATTTATCTCTGCATCATGGTGGGCAATGATAGATTTCCATCTGAGCAGATATGCTGCTCAATATGAGCTCACTCAATTTGTTCAAACTACCCACTTGGGTACTACTGCTTGAGCTGATGCACTTTGCGCTTACAGGCACTAACAGTGCATGATAAAGTCCAAAATATGGCGTCAAATAACACTGTATATTACATGATATACAGATATTACATTATGATTTGATCTACATGCTGCAAAGCACGACACATGTCAGTAAAATGTTTTGAGTGTACAACTCGACATCACCTTGACTATATACATTAACAAGGGCTTTTTAGCCCATTTTACATGCTCAGTGGATTTCCACTCATGTCTGTCATCTTTGCTTCCTCCTCAATTGCAACGTTAATTGCAGAGGGGAGGGGCTTGGAGTTCTTCTTTGGTGGGGTCATGGTACCCCCTGCAGCAGTTGCATCTACCATTTCACAATCAGTTAGTGTGATGTTAGTCACAGCTCCAATAGAAGGCATTGTACCGTGCATTGGCATCTGTTTCCAGAGCTGGCCCACATTCGAGTCCATCCCAATATAATAATAGAGGCTGATAGCCTCAGAGAACAGTCCCACTGTGCTCTCTTCAGCATGCTTAAATAGAAGGCAGTAATAGTCCTCCTTGCTCATCTCATGCCATCCAACTCATTGGGGGATAGCTGTGGGTGTCCCATACACTGCAAGGCGCTCCAAGCGCTCATTGTCAACCTCTCAAAAGATGTCCAAGGACATTGTTGGGTGATGGAACTGCTGTTCCAAGTAGACCATGCCATAGGTATAGGCGTGGTTGACCCACTCAACCAGGATACAGTTGTACAGTAAGATGCAGAGGACATCATCATCAGAGAAGTTCTGTACCTGATCATCTAGTATGTGAACCTGGAAAATGCTGACTTGGGCCTCGTGTTTGCCCTTGAATGGTTTCTCATAGACTTTATTGAAGGCATCCACTGCCTCCCAATACAATCCTGGCTGTGCCATAACAAGCACTAGCAGATGGACCAGCATGGTCTTACCTGTGCTGTTAGTGCAGAAGGCCTGACAGAGAGCAAACCCAAATAGGGTATGCCAATGCATGTGGTAGGCATAGTCAACCGCAATGCCTTGCCAAGTATTTTCCATTCTTGGTCTGCCAAATATAATCGCATATCACACTAGCTGTTCAAGGTCAAACAGTGTGTTCAGGTCAGGTGTGTGCATCACATGCAGAGCAGAAGTCCCATCTTCCTTAACATGCAGAAAGCACAATGGAATCTGGTGACGCCATACCAGCAGAAGGTCCTCTGGTCCTTGCATTGGGTTGACCAGATCTTGGTACCCAGGATTGTCACACAACAATTTCATTGTGCAGTCCTGCAAGAACATGTCACACTTCTGTGTGAACTCCTGGAGTCTAGTAAGCAACATGTACATGATGATAAGGTCACAACACAGTATGTGTGGATTCACGTAGTACTTTTAAAGCCATTCCAACTCAAATGATGTGCTGAGAAATCCACAATGAGCAAACTTATAGATCATTGTGTCAGGGATCTTGGCCTGCTGGCCACTACTGAATTCAAAGGTGGCTGCCTGATTGGCTTTGGCACCGACAAACACAGTATTTGTTTAGTACAAATAATAACAACAGAGGCTAATAGCTCCATGGAAATACAAGTTGAGCCGCTCAACATAAAGCAGCCTCCAAGTTTTGTTGGAACAATGTGATATTGTGACGAGTACCACGACACAACACCAGGGCCACAAATGGCCACCGACTGCTTTGTCCGTACTTACATATATTAACCCACCGCACACATACAGTACCCTCAGTTCGTTGACACGCTCTGAGGGTACGTCTCACACATTACCTACACACAAACATACATTGACACGAATACCTAGTTCTAACATACGTGTTATCTATCAGGTATTCATTAATACAGTTCGTTGACACGCTCTGAGGTTCTAACATACGTGTTATCTATCAGCTGCCAAGGACACAAGACTAGTCAGATTCTAACAGGTTATGGGCCTATACTGAGCAACAGATAAATACCGAATCTATTGCTCGTTGGAATCCCCTTTGTCTTGCTTGCCGCGGCCGCCGATTGCATCGGATTGCCCCATACGGAGTTGCCCTCCGCCCTTGTCTACTTTGCCGAGATCTCTGTCCACTGCCTGATTTGGAAGAGTGCCTCTATTGTCCTGAATACGCCTAGAAACCTGCCTGCCTACTTGCCTACCTGCCCATACCATCAGTATTTGAGATGCCTTCCAGTCTCACCGACGCCACCGCACCTTCCATCCATGCCATATCCATCCGAGGCGCTGAGTGGAAACACGAGAAATTCAGCCGTAACTCGTCCACTGCAAATCTCGATCGCTGGAGCACTAGCTTGAAAATTCACCTCTCCTTACTCGGCCTAAAATCGTACGTTTTTGAGCCCCTCATCTCGCCACCCAGCGCCGCTGCTGAACCCGTTGCGCACCGTAACTGGACCGCGAACGACGATCTTGCCCGCGCAGTCATCCTCACAGCTCTAGACGAATCCGAGTACGATGGCCTTGACGACGCTAAAACTGCGGCGAGGCTCTTCAACATGGTTAAAACCCGAGCGGAGGGTGAAGGCCCAGTGAGGATGGTGGCGCTGATTCAAGAAGTCCTCAGGATCCAGTGTTCCCCTAGCGAGCCTCTACCAGAGACAGCGAGACGTATCTGCGATATTGTAAATCGTATCTTCGCAATCCAAGCCCTTGACAAAGACTTGTTTAAGTGTGTGGTCCTCCTAAATAGCCTCAGCGGTGCACAATATGAGCCAGTTCAAGCTCAAGTCTCTCGAGGATTGGCAGACGCGACAAAGAGCAATCCCTACACCTCAGACCACATCCGGAAACTTCTCGAGACCGTACAAAACCTCAGCACCCTTAAGAATACCAACGGCAACTCGCTCCCCGACACTGCACTCGCCGCCACAGCAAAAGGACGCTTCCGATCGCAGAAACCGCACTTGCCAGGCCACAACCATCCGGCTGGTTACAAATGCTGCACGACTTGCCTCACGCAAGGCCGTCCCTGCTCTGGGCATGAAGCCCGGTTCTGCGCACACCCTGGAGGTGCCATGCAGAAAGCCGGGTTCAACGCCGCCCGTGACGCAGCCAGGGCCGCTGCGAACGAGAAAGAAAAGGGAGCGAGTGGAGGGACGAAGCAGTTTGCGCAGCTCACAGGGCCGTCCGGTAAAGTCTACTTGCTAGAGGAGAGCGAACTACTGAAGCTGCAGACTCTGAGCAACACGGCGACCACTCCCTCGTCCACCGCAGGCTTTGCAGGCCTTGCCACTGATAACCTACCCAGCCTGTCCGCTGACGATGTTGAATGGGAGGGATGGATGGCCACAATCGAGGAAGAGGAGGAGATACTGACAACCTCCCTCGACTGGAAACAATACAGCCAGAGCAACACAACCCTTTTTGTCGCAACCACCGAGCAGCCATTCTATGTCGATTCAGGTGCCACCGTCCACATCTCCCCCTACAAAACTGACTTCGCAAACCTTCGACCCATCGCGCCAAAAGCAATCAAAGGTGTCGGAGGGTCGGCCATTGCAGCCTGTGGTATTGGGAGCATCAGACTCTGCACAGCCGACGGAAGTACACTGGCATTAGAAAAAGCCCTATATGTTCCAAACTCAACCGTTCGCCTCATCTCCGTCAGCCGCATCTCTGCAGACAACCAGACCTACTCACGCTTCGACAACGAAGAAGTCCGCATCGTCAACCAAGTCACTGGATCCGTAGTTGCCAGAGGCCCTCTCCTAAAGAACAAAGGACTCTATACCGTCAACATAACGGATGCCAATATCGATCGCGCCTACACAGCCGTCAATGCAGAGACCTGGCACAGACGACTCGGCCATGCCAACTACCAAGCAATCCAACAACTCGCCCGCGATCAGATGATCAAAGGTGTGCCTTCCTCTCCTCTCAGCCCTCCACCAAAATGTGACAGTTGCATCTTGGGGAAACAGACGCATACACCTGTTCCAAAGACACGGCAGGAGGGGCATAGGGCGACGGAAAGGCTGAAGATTGTGTGGGCGGATCTATTCGGACCAGTCAATGTCCGTTCGAGGTCAGGGAATCACTATATACTAGACATAGTGGACGATTATACCAGCATGTCATGGTCCATACCGTTAAAAAACAAGAAAGAAGCTTTTCCAGCACTGCAGACGTGGGAGAGAATGCGAGAAAACGAAACGGGGCTGAAGGTTGGAAAATACCGCACGGGCTTTGACGGCGAGCTCAATGGTGCCGACATGGAGACATGGCTAAGTTCAAGAGGCGTATCTAATGAACATAGCGCCCCCTACACGTCTGCTCACATCGGAAAGGTCGAACGAATGCATAGAACTCTAATGGGAAAAGCCAGAACCATGAGAATTGACGCCAACTGCCCAGAATTCCTCTGGGACGAGTTATACATGACGGCAGCTCACCTTCACAACAAAACCCCAACGAAGTCTCTAAACGGAAGCACCCCCTACGAAAAATGGTTCGGACGCGTCCCAGACTACTCCTACATGCGTGAGATAGGCTGTAGAGCGTTTGTCCTCGTACCCACTCACAACCCAAAGGCACAGCCACGCTCCATCGAGACAGTATTAATTGGGTACGGCCAAACCTCTAAAACATACAGGTGCTGGGACAGGAAGAACCTAAAAGTCTATCAGTCATACCACGTCAAGTTTATTGAGCGCCATGAA
>JABCKQ010026284.1:0-10529 GCA_018857305.1 Termitomyces sp. T159_Od127 | reverse complement strand
TGTCCAAGAAAGCTGTACCTATCCCATCGTCGTCTACCGTGCCTTTTCCAACTGAGAACACAAGGGAATACTTGCAACCATTTTATGAATGCGACTACTCGCCGCTATCAGCCGCATCGATCTTGGCCAACCCTCCTACTCCACTTACTGATGCGACTAAAGCGACGCTCACAATACCTGATCAGCTTGTACCTCCACTTCCTTCCAAGGTACCTACTGATATACCTGCACGACAAACGGAGACTTTCCGGCTGGTTCGAAGCCCATCTGGAAATAATTATTCCAATGAAAAAATTGTTGCTGGTGGCGAACAGTGGCAAGTGGTAGGCACGGAAAAGAAAGGGAAGAGCTCCTCGAGTTCCAAGGAGCGGGCACCAAAGGAGCCCGAACCGAGATCGCACGAACGCCATCACAAAGATCGGGATCCAAAGGACAGAAGAGATAAAGAACATGATTCCAGAGATCGTGAACATAGACGAAGTACTAAAGCTCGCGACTCCAGAGATGGGGATCACGTTCGTGAATCCAAAGACAGACATCATCACCGTGACTCAAAGGACAGAGAACACGGTCGTGATTCGAATAGGGACCACGTCCGCAATTCAAAAGACAGGGAATACGTTCGCGATGGCAGGGATAAGGAGCATCGCGAGTCTAGATACAGGGACCATCATGAATCTAGAGATAGGGACTACCACGACTCTAGAGATAGGGACCATCGTAAATCCAGGGATCGGGATTATGTCCGTGAATCAAGGTGCCATGGTCATGACCCTCGAGATAGAGACCATGTTCGTCATTCCAAGGATAAGGATCGTGTCCGGCATTCCAGAGACCGAGATTATGCTCGAGAGGTTAGGGAGCATGACAAGGACTATATTCATGACCACAAGGTTCGAGACTCTAGAGATCGGAGCCATAGAGATCGAGAATCGACCACTCACTCAGAGAAGAAACGCGACAGCAAAGCCCATTCACAGCCCATGACTGAAGCAGATTCTCGGCACCGACATAGAACCCGAAAAGTTTCCAATTTAGGCGAAGGCGAACGGTCAACCACAGTCCCAAAAGTACTGTCACCACCAGTTCTGGAGTCAGACAAGCGCCGTCATGAACACAACGCGGTCCAACACGATTCGAAACGGGGTGAACGCTATCAAGAGGATCGGGAGCCTAAATCAACGCGCAAACGGCATGAGCCTTCCGCAACCGCCGTCAATATCAGTACTGCTCAAACTTTGCCTCTACTACCCACTCAGGATATTCCTGTATCCCGACCTCTCGATCGACACCCATCATTGTCGACTCGCCCAACATCCCAGCTTCCATCTGCAGATGAAATCAATGCTATGCGTGCAAGGGAGGCCTGGGATATGGAACGCCTCTGGAAGGCTCGTAGCATGCAAGGTGATGAGCTGAACGGATATACGACCATCCCCTCAAACCACAATACCCCTGTGATGACCTATGTCAATTCTCCTGTCGCCACAAATCTGCATGGATCCAGCCACACTTCCTTTGTACAACAGAAAACACAACATTCAATCTATCATTCAATGCCCGCCGTGCCTCCACCCATCATATACCCTCCACTATCCATCCCCACAGTTGCCCACCAAAACCTACCTACGAGTCATCGCCAAGCTCGCACGCGAATTTACGCTGAATCTATCACATCTGACGGGAAGTCTTATACCTCTGTCCGTACAAGCAATCCCCTTCCAGAGATTCCCCGTGAATCATCTTACGAGATACCAGCTGAAGCTAGAAATTCAGAGTATTGGACAAAGTACGCTGGTCTTACTACAACAACCTAACTTGATACCTAGCCATTACAAGAACTCTGTATGGAACTTTGCATGATATCATATATTTCGGCGTTTTTTCATCCCTATCTGCACACATTTTGACTATACTGTATTTCCAAAAGCCCTACAATTTGATGTTGGTAATCTAGATACTCAAATTAATTCTTTCTCTTGTTCTCGCAATAACTCATGGAGATCCCATATGTTCATTTGATATTAATACAGAGCAGGAAGGATTGAAAGTGTCAATGGGACTATCATACTTGTTGTAACGAGATTGCAACCTGAGGAGGATGAACAGGAAATTTGGGTATAGGATAATCATCCCACACGGTTTCGCTGTCCAAGAAGTGTCGTAGACGGCTCACCTGACCAGAAAGGTACATGACGATGAGCTGCATGTCAATTTCCATAGGAAGCTTGAGTAATTGAGAACAAGTCTCCAAAGCTTGAGCCCGCGTCGTTGTGAACATATTTCCTTGGACGCCAAGTTCTTTGAGACCATCAATCAGTTCACTAAACTCTGAACACCAAGCCAGGACTCCCAACTATCAAAAGAAGTCATAAAACGCTATTTGGAAGCAAAACGGATGACACACTTGACCATATTGTTTGTATCGAGCATAGAGGACATTTGGAGCAGAACTCAAGGCATATTCAAAAGAATCATTCTGAAGGATGACTTCCGGCGCAGGTGTATACTCTGGTTCTGGGGGCGGCGGCTGCAAGATAATGAAAGTAAGAGAGAATAGAAGGAACATGAAATCATGTGAACGGACAGGTGGCCGATGTGGTTTGTCCTGGAACCACTTGTGATCACCATAGTCTATCCCACCACCAAAATCTACGACGTCTGTACGTTTGCCACCATAATCGGCCAAATCTTGAAGAGGCGGGGATTGTCCATGTGCGAACATTATTTCTTGGAGGATCGGCTTGAAAGTCTTGACTAAATGCAACTATCTTCCAGACGAGAGTAAATCAGGATGGAATGGTAGACGTTGTCTGCAAACAATGAAGTCAGAACAGCTTGTCAATTCATAGGACCCATTGACGCCGACCTGTATAGGGAATTTTAAATCTGGAATGGTGAGAATGTAATGGTGTTTCCAGGAAGTCCTCAGTATAAATGGATTGCGACCCCTTGGTAAGAGACCGGAAACTTCTTCCAAGATTTAGCAGGGATTTGTGATCCACAAGTAAGTCGCGTGAAAGCTTTAAATCGAGATAGATAAACAATTTTGGTCAATTGTGCGGGATACGCGCTGCCGGGCAAGGTAATTCAAAAGAGATGATATGGTCTGTTTGAGACCAAGGGAAGGAATAGAATTCGCAGGACTCAACGTCGACCCGAGTTGATGGGGTTTGTCAGAGTCGAGCGCCAATGATCGGTAATTTGGAAATGTCTCTCTGTATAGAGCACAAAGTTGTCTAACCAGCTGTCGATTACAGCGAATGGGTGTCCAGTGAAGATGGTTGGCGAGATCGGGGTCCAGGAGCTCGAGTAGACACGAGGGCGACGGGCAGATCTTGGACTATAGAAAATGTTGCGACGCCGTGGGACCTACGATAGCTCCCAAAGGTCTTGCGAAGGAAGGTATTGATCTACGGGAGGCCTCGACTATCAGGGTTCTAGGTTAGGTTGGTAAGACAGTGGAAACGAGACAAGGCTACGTGGAATCAAGAAGTCCAAGTCCCAGCCTCGTGGTCACTCGATAAGTGCCTCAATGCGGAAGCTCCGTGATCTCACATTATCATTTACGACATCAATCGAAAGCGTTACACTTGCAACCAACCAGAGTACATAGAAATTCAAAAACATAGCAAACGTTATTTTATTATTCATATAAGGTTGCCTTCGGGGACCGCTTCGGGTCTCCGAAATAAGTTGCGGACCTTACTGACGTTCTCCAACTTGAAGGCACCGAAATGAGCATGGCTCAGAATCTTGGTCCCAAAAACCAGAAACCAAGCTAATAGAACTGGTGCGAGACCGCTTGCCCAATGATTCAACGTTCGGCGCTCACTGAAGGGATATTGAATCCCAACGGTCTTCACCCAAGATCCTAGACCCACTTGCGCAAAGTCTTCAAACCCTCCACCGGCTATGCCGCTCACTCCCCCGTCACCTCCATCGCACCATAGAATCATAGTTCCCAATTCCTCAGCGCGTTGTCTGATCTGCTGCCACATCGTAAGGCCGACTGCAATGTCCCATGTTCGACCAGGTGCCAAGATCAAAGCTGGCTTAGATTCAAGCTCGGTGAATAACGAAGGGAAGGCGAAATCGAGGCAGATGGAAGCAGTCACGGGAATGGGGCGAGTATAAGGCGGTCCTTCAGGTACCCAATCGGTCTTGTTCATGCCCTTAGGGGCTGTCAAATCAATGATTGTCATGTTAGGCGGGGCTTGAGAATGAGACAACGAGAAAGATTCAGCAACTAAGTAAGGCTGTCAGTATATTTTCCTAAGAGAGTGAAAGAGTGTAAACGTACTGGGCACTAAATGGCGCTTGTAATAGACGAGTTCGGGGGACGCAGACTCTTGTGAAACAAGAGCGACGCCCGTGCGTCGAGAGCCTGATGTTCCGCTATTGGGATCCCCAAAATCCTCTACAAATGAAACACCGACTACAGAACCGGTGGTAACGTTCCGTACTTTGGCCAGTCCTTCAGCCAATTCATTCTCAGAGTTGAAAGTTACGGCCCCTTCCGGCCATAGGAGGAATCTCGCAGAACTTGTGAGTTTTTTGCTTTCTTCAATATAGTCGTTGAGAGTAAGAGTATGGTGCTTGTATCGCCGGTATGGGGGTAAGACACATCCCACACTCAGTGGAGTGATTTCTGGACCCGCTACAACTGCTAGAGGGAAGTTGCTGAGTAACAGGGAGGGTATAGCAAGCACCAACAATATCACAGTGAGGAGCAAAAAAGATTTCCTCTGGGACGAGTGACTGGTCTGGATACTTGCAGGGGCAGTTGTTGCTATCCCCTCTTCCTCTTCGTCCTCACCCATATACCATGTCCCGATCGCCTGGGAAAGCACAACTGCCCATGCAGCTACAATCCAGTCACTGCCCACAGGTCCGAAAAAAGGTGCCATCCAGCTATAGTAACCTCCGCCTTCTGTCGGGCTCCATGCGGAGAGTCGACCTATTGGACTTACGGAGGACACCGCAAACCAGAGCGTCGACCAGAGCGCCGGAAAGAAAGTAACTCGAGACCATGTGTCAAGGAAGGAGCCAAGGCGAATGTCAACATAAACGATGAAGATGGTCAGGATGGACGTAACGAGAGTGAGGGCGCAAAGAACGGCAATCGAGACTCCAGTGGATGAGAGTGCGTTGAGAGAAGGTGAAGTCCTCGCCAGCGCGCCTGCAACCGCAATGGCGATGATGAGCCTTGTCATGACTTTGAACAATTGTTGAGTTCCATGGAATCTTCTCTGACCGTATACAAGTAAAGTTGTAAGGGTCAACACAATGGGTGCTGAAGAGGGTGTGGGGCTGAGGGCCAAGAGTGAGAAACCGAACGTGAACAGTACGAAAATGGGCTCGACATAGTCATGAAAAATGGCAACTCTAAGGTGATGCATCTCTCAGCCAAGGTGACAAAGAGATGCCCCAACTCGACTGGTATTTATGTAAATGTGCACAACAGCATTTTGCCGTCTGACTGCGGCTTCCCACATGGTTCCTTCGCAGTGTACCTAGTCAGGTGGTCGAGAACTTAGGGCATCCTATTACACATACAGTGTCTTCATCGATATGAGGTAGATCAAGGACACATCAATTCCTCAGTCAGGTTACCCAACAAGTGAGAAATAAGAGACTCGTTAATTGCACCTACTATCATAATGGTAATATTGATCGAATCATCGCCACCAATGCTCTGATATCCCTCGATAGCCTGAATACACGACACAATGCACCACTGAGCAGGGCATCTGCATAGCCTGCACACGTGGACTCTACCCTCCAAAGGACAAAGCCAAAAAGCCAGTGATCAACCGGGTGCGTTTCATTCGTCTTTTGAATAACTCCCTGAACACCGTGTAGATCTGAGAGCGCAGGATAGGAATGCAGAACCTGAATTGGACACTAAAGCATTCCTTGTATTAGTTGAAGCTGAAGCCGATGGAAGAACATGTGAGCCCACCGAAGGTGAAACATCGCACTGGTTTACTCGTTTACCCGTTGTGCAAAAGGGTCCGTGGTGGCATCTATAACCTGCCTTCCTACAAGCGCATCCACTGCCTCTAGCTGTGATAAATTGTGCGAGCTCTCCAGCCCTAGTCCATCCGGCCCAAGACCAGACATATCCAACTCCATTCCATCCCCTGACATGTTCTGATTGTCAAGTCCAAGCCCAACGCTCATATCCTCGTCCATAGCCTTTAATGACGCGTCTAACGGGTCTCCATCAAGTTCGGTACCATCCTGCAGGGTCATCGACAATTGAGGTTTTGGAGATGGCGGTTTCGACTCTTCGTCTTGTGCTGGATCGACAATGCCTGTGACTTGTATTGATTCTGGAGGTAGAGGCTCGTCCTCCTCGTCGCCATCTATGACTTCTGGTTCATCCGGTAAGGGAGCTAATGGCTCGTCGACTTCTCCTTCATCGTCGCTGAATTGCTGTCATTGTTCCGTTACCGAGTCAACCTAGGAACAAACAGAATAAAGCGCTTACCTGTGTCTTTTCCGTCTTTACCCACTTGTAGATCTTAAGGCTAGAGCCCGGCGCTCCGTTTTCGGGAGGGACCCAAACTTTTTCCCAGCATGTTACAGGTTGCATGAGTTGACGACGTGCAGCCTCGGTTGACGCGATACTGACGCCTATCCTGCGTTTCGTAGCCATCGTCACGCTTCGTAGTCAAAGTCAACTAACAAAGTTACTGCAGAAACCTAAACGCTCTCACGCGTTACGTTCAATCAGCCGGGTTAGGGTTTGTTTCGAGGACACAGCCACGTCATTCATTTCAAAGGAAATCCAACGATATCAGTACGTAGGCAAAGTGCATCAGAATGTACATAGATTAATTCTATCAGAACCGAAGTTGCAGACGCGGTTGCACGTTGTGAAGGGAAGAAAAGAAGTTTACCATGAATAAACCCCATTTCCAGAACACGCGATGAAAGTTTATCCAATCTCTTCGGACCATCGCAAGACGTCGACCTGAGCCGGAAAATCCAGGGATCCATCAGTTTCCTGCATGAAACCAGTTACATCAAATTGATACTTGGAGATATCAAATTGTAAGTCCTACCCTTGTATAGCCTGAGAGTCCCGCCGATTCGGCCTACACTTCTGTTAGATCAACATAGGTGAAATATCCAGTACCCAACCTTAGTGGCATCAGGGTTTGCCGTCGAGGGTAGCCTCGCAGATAGACTGCCTATAGACTGACGCAGATCGGCCAACTTTGCCTCCAAAAGGTCGCATTTTCTTGACGAATTGAGAGAACCTTCGCAAGAACGTTGATACGAAACGTACGAATGTAGTGTTTCTGTCTCGCTTTTACGAAGCTCAAGCTGCCTGCGCATCATAAGTTCTAGGTTTTCTCTTGCCTTTTACGCATGAGTGTCTGGGACGTAGGGTGGTCAAATGACATACCTGTACAGGACGTAGATCGTTCGCAGCGGCCATGATATTCTGACTCAGGACTGTTATCCATTCAACCTGACGATGCCATTCTGGCGGATCATTTGTGAACGGGCTAGGAGGGGGCGCGAGGAGAGACGAAGTCAAAGACGAGAATGTGACGAGCAGAGAAAGTAGAATGTTCAGAAGTGCAGGGCGACGGTCTCATAAG
Source organism: Termitomyces sp. T159_Od127 (assembly GCA_018857305.1). NCBI lineage: Eukaryota > Fungi > Basidiomycota > Agaricomycetes > Agaricales > Lyophyllaceae > Termitomyces > Termitomyces sp. T159_Od127. The sequence goes on along the minus strand of JABCKQ010026284.1, from coordinate 2,910 downwards.
CATGTAAGGTGAGTCATAGTAGCCGTACTTGAAGAAGACTTTACCAGTGCTGGGATCTGCAGGATACAGCTGATTACCGCCGGTCTCAGCTAACGAGGGTATTTTTTCTTTGACCTAGATATATTGGGACGCGAAGTCGAGAACAAATCAAGGGCGCGTACAAACCAGCGGTCGCCGAAGACATCATAGTAAGCGTCTGGTTCTTCGAGAATCCAGTCAACGCGTGGTTTTTCTAGTTGAGTTAGGGACCAATCTGGTACGTCAGACTGATCAGACAGGACTTGGTGCTGGTTGGCATCGGGCTGATCGGGCGCGCGTTCCCGTAGGAGGGCAAGAAGACGGAGATTATGTGAGGAATATTTCGTGTAATGTGACGGGGGCGAAGGGAACGGGTTGCGAAGCTCGGCCTCTTCGTCGTCCATAACCAACCGTGACGACCTCCGATCTCCGACAGGTTCGCACGTGTTCACGGATCTTGATCTTGAAATGGCTGAGAGCGCTCAAGTGCTGATCTCCCATCTAATGGACGCAAAAGTATATAAAACACTTCAATGATAATTCGCCTCATCCATGGCCGAGTTTCACTCCCTCTCAGGAGCGCTGCCTCCTATTCCTGATAACCTTACAGTATCCCAGTTTTTCCTTAGTGACAACAACCCTCTCCGCCCTGTTCGTCCCCATGCCGCTCCTTGGCTTATACACGATGAAACAGGCCTTACTGTAGGCCACGTCGAAGTTCGTTTCGTGTCATTTTATACTATCTACACCCCCTCAGTTTTTGCATCGTGCAGCTACTTCGAAAGACGCGTGGTTTGGCCAATGCAATGAGTACCAAGTGGAGCATTGGTGTGTACAAACGTTATATGAAAGAGGCGGATCCAAGCTGAGCATTTGCCACGTTGCAGGCCAGGGTGATGTTGGTAAGAGCAGTCATCTGAGCAGATTGAGACCGGCTTTATCCTTGATTTCCCCAGTTTGTATCTTCAGTCCCAATGACATTAGTACATGAATGCCTTTATATGTCGTTTTCATATTGACACCGCATTTCAGATTACCCCGTCTGTATCTGGGCTGCCCACACTTTGGGCGGAGTCATAACGTAACCGTTAATTCCTAGTCTAATGAAAAGAGTGGGCTAATCGGGCGACAGGCCGGCCAATCCAGCATACAAGGTTGACGAGCTAGTTTACCAACTACGCACCTCCGGAGCGTCGCTTTTGATAATTCATCCAGACTTCCTGAGCACTGCTCTCACCGCCGCCAAGGAGGTTGGTCTCTCAGAAGATCGTATCGTATTCATCAAGAAGCATACACTTGATGAAACGACCTCGAAATATCTGACGCTCGAACAGCTTGTAGAGTTTGGGCTATGTAGCCCTGTATCATATTCAGAATTCTGCCTCGGGCCTGGCGAGGCAAAGACGGCACTGGCTTTTATTTCATTTTCGAGCGGTACGACAGGTAAAGTCTGCTGTTCAATAGTATAAAATGGTCCGCGAGCTAAGCAAATTGCATAGGCAAACCCAAGGTCTGTTTGTCAGAGATCCATCTGACATTTTGTATCTGAACACTCCGCACAGGCTGTTGCAATACCCCATTACTCAGTCATCGCAAACGTTATACAGATGGTCTCTCACAATAAGCTTAATGACCCCGACTACGAGAATAAGCATATGGCGCCTGGTGATGTTGCTATTGCTGGTTTGTCTATCACTTTTGCTAGATTCTTGCCGCTGATCGGTCAACTCATTTGGTTAGTCCTTCCCTTCTTCCGTAAGTGTTTAGCAGTTCGCATTCTAGTATGCTAAGGCTTTAGTAACCAGACATATATGGTCTTGTCGTCAATGTTCGTAGTTTCATCAGGATCTATAATTCGAACCGTCTAACCCTTGATTTCGGCAGCTGCACTTCCTTATCTTTGCCGGGGTAAGTCAAGATGGGTCAGTTACGGTTCTTATCTGACAGAGGGGACCCAGATATCTCTCGTAGTGGTCCCTAAATTTAGCCTTAATACGTTTTTGGACAGCATTCTGCGCTACAGGGTAACGCATCTGCTGCAAGTCTTCTTTCGTCGTCCCTTGTCATCTGCCTGACAACAGTACCAGCATCGTTCCACCTCAAGTTGTTCTCCTCTGCAAAGTACTTATGTCATATGTAGATTTGACTCTATGACTAACTCTTACTTCCCTAGCATCCCTCGATTGAAAACCTTGATCTCAGTCACGTAAAGTACTGCATATCCGGTGCAGCGCCTCTCAGTGGAGAGCTTCTACAAGTGCTGCGCAGACATTTCCCCAACGCTGCCATCGGCCAAGGATATGGTTTGCTTCTTTGAATGACACGCGTTTCGTCAAACTAATGAATCTCAGGTCTCACTGAAACTTGCACGACCATTACAATGCTTCCTCCGAATCAAAAGATTGGGACGGTGGGAAGTGCTGGCCGACTTATACCCGGAGTAAGAGCAAAAGTCGTTAAAGAAGATGGTTCCTTGGCTCGTGAGGGTGAACAAGGTGAATTGATTGTGACAGGACCATCGATGGCTCTTGGATACGTAAACAATGAGGTGGCGTACGTACCATTTCGCTTTCTCATTTTCCCTCTTAACTGTGGATTTGTAGGACAAAGGAGACATTCATTAACGGTTGGGTGCGCACTGGTGACGAGGTAATCATCAGGAATGGTGACGTCTTTGTCGTCGATCGCCTAAAGGTACATACAGAAAAAGAAGTACCTGTTTTGTGTCTGATCACGTACTTAGGAAATCATGAAAGTCCGCGGTTTCCAAGTGGCGCCCGCTGAACTAGAAGGTCACCTTATCACACATCGAGATGTGACTGATGCCTGTGTAGTCAGCGTTCTCGACGATTATAGTGGCGAGCTTCCTTTTGCTTTTGTCGTTTTGAGTGA
>JABCKQ010026283.1:0-13838 GCA_018857305.1 Termitomyces sp. T159_Od127 | reverse complement strand
GCACGAGGCGATAGGTGGGACACGTGCACAAAATCATGGCTATCGCCCACTTCATATTGAGTATGTACTTCAAATCTCAGGGATAACGTGTCGGGCCGAGTAAACATCGATCTAATTTGACTTCCACACACATCAAGCGTCGGCTTTTCCAGCTGACCCAAAAAGGGTGAAAAATCGCTCGCACACGTTCGCAAACGCCTCGGTTGCTGCCTCTTGTGCTTCAGGGAACGAATTCGTGAGAAGAGATTCTCCCAGAGTTTTCGCATAGGGATCACGAGCCCAGCTATTCACATTGATCTTCCAACATAGATGAATATGGTGATATCGGGAAATCAGACAAATAAACGCACTTTACTCACGCCATTCCTGATGCATTGTGTAAAAACCTCTTCAGGAAGTCCGTCAGTGCCATGCAAGCAAAGCGGAATCCGGCCCTGAAACGCCTTATGCAGTTTCACCAAACTGTATACACACATTACCATTAACATGCAGAAAGGCTCGTGAGGAGCTTCGACTCACATGTGTTGTCGGAAGTTTGGAGGGTTCAGGTAAGTCCCATGGAGGTTACCGATACTGGGTGCCAAAATGGCTGCGCCGGTCCTATAAGAGGTAACTTGGATGGCACGTTGATAATCTCCATTCACTTAAGTACCCTTTCATGAACGCCTCGGCTTTTCCGGGGTCAGTAAGCTTGGCATCGGAAATTACACGGAGACCAGCTTCGCCCCCTTCAAGACGGCCAAGTTCAACCTCGACGGGCATACCTAATTTGCGAGCGCGTTCAACATATGGGCAGGCGAGGTCAATGTTCTCTTCGTCAGTCTAAGAATCAATGAGATGGGTAATGAGATAGACATCTTTAACCCATGTGTTCGAGAAATACCTCCGCATGGCTCGCATCAACCATGATGGTGTCAAAAGCAATTCCTTGCTCAGCGAGGCTAAAAGCAAGCTCAATATGTTCGGGATTGGTGGCATGGTCGAGATGAACGGCAATTGGAACAGATGCTTGGTGAGCACTGCGAGAGATGAAATTAGGATGGGAATTGCAGAGAGGAATAATACATTTACAGATCGAGGCAAAATCTGAGGAAAGGTCCTTTGCCAGAGGCAAGAGTTATGGGAAAGAGCATGAGGATTGCGGGGCTCCTGCATCGCTCGGCAGCACGCACAAAAGCGATTGCCATTCCAGCATCGTAGCTGTTGCTAATGTTTAGTATCTCCTACGAGACGAGTGAACAACAAAACCCGAGAGAAAGCGATACCAGACTTGAGCTAGAACGCCATAACCCTCACGTTCAGCCCTTGAAAGGATGTCGAGCGTACGGTTTCCAGGAAAGTTCTCCATAAGCGGAAAATCCACGAGTATTAAGCGCTAGCTCGGAAAAATGTAAGAAACGTATATTATGAGGAAGATTCACAAGCTATGTCACTGCTTCGTTCACACCGTTGCGGCGGGGTCACGGCTTGAAGCTGAAAGCTAAGCGTGTAGCAGCGTGATGACTCCACCTTCAGCACAAGACAGCTAGAGGATCTGGCAACATCTGTACGGTCACGTCCTCGTCAGCAGCGGATATACCGTCCCGAGTTCTGGTATCCGGCCCGTGACAAGTATTTTCAAAAACTGGTTGTACTTTTTTCCACTCATTGTGGTCAAAGCGAAATGGAGATATCCTTTGGAACAAGTTACATTATGCTCTTGATCATGTACTCTGAGCCGCGACAGTTTGGAGAGGTCTGCCCTGGGAACTACTCACGAGCGTAACCAGCAATTTGGTATGACAAAGCTGATTTCTCCTACTTCCCGACACGAAATATATCAGAGGAATGCACATGTAACACTTACCATGTGAGTGCGCCATGGTCTTGTTCTGAGGATGATTTACTCACATTCGCCTTCTGGTTCCCAAGTTCGAATAACGTCGGCTCATTCCCGAAAAGCCGCCATATGGAATTTATACCACGTCTTCCCGTCCCGACGCGCGAATGAGCTTAACCAAATCTATGCCAGTCAGATTCGCATCCACGCATCCGAAGGACCGAATTGGTTGATTGCAGGTGGAGACTTCTTGTGGCAACGAACTGGACTCGATCAGTCTGCGGTCCATTCTATGTCCGAGAAAGAAGGCTGGAGGCTTGAAAAAGCTTGTGTGGAACGTGTCCTCAACCATTTATGGTACAGTTGAATTCAGCCCTCGTGTGACGGACATACGACCCCTCACGCTTAAAAATTGAAAAGTTGATCCGGGAGACCATATGTCTTCCGTCAGTCAATTTTGGGGTTTTTTCGCTTTCTTATTCTAAATCTATGTTGCCGAGATAATGGAAGATTATCCCATTTGTGTCGAACCGCCCTTCCTCCACAACTTCCACCATGTCCGACTCCTCTACCGTGTCAGCTTCGCCTCCCTCTGAATTGAGACGCCCGCAGTCGCCTGCGCCAACCAACGAGAAGCGGGTCTCGCTTGCTTGCTTACGCTGTCGCACAAAACGCGCAAGATGTTCGGGAGACAAGCCCGTCTGCAGGGCATGCGAAAAGGCGAAAGAGGAATGTATCTGGCCAAGTGGACGTCGCAGGAAGAGGACGCGAAAAGAAATGGAGGAAGAGGAACGCCGCGAACGGCTTGCTTCATCTGCAGCAGACAGCCTTGGATATCGTGGCAGACGCACACCAGTGCATACAACGGGATGGGTAAGATGCCTATCGCATGATGATATGATTACTCGGTGTCCTAAATCAGCGTCAGACCGAGCAGATGTCCGTTGAGCCGTATGCAGAGCCAATGTCCTGGGATTATCCGGCGCCTGCTTGGCCCCATGCGGCAAATGCGCCCACAAGCCATCCCGTGCCAGGGCCCTCCCCCTCTAATGTAGCCTCCCCCCTGTTTGCGGACATGCGCAACAGGGAGTACCCTCAACCACGTCCAGTATCTTACCATGAAGGTGATCAACCAACTCAGGATGACCAGTATTATCCTCGATATGTGAGATCGAACGTGTCCTTCCTTAGAAGATACTCATGTATCTGACCAGCAATCTGGGAGTTCCACGCAGGCTCCAGCACCGTACGTGCTTCCTTCTGCTATATACACTCGTCCGCTCATAATCCCTCCAGACCAGGCTTGAATCCTCTGTCTTTGAAATTCCCAGGTCCTCATACTAGCCTGCCTGCGAGTGCGTCCTTACCCCGGTTCAATTCGAACCCTAGCCCGCCTTCTCCAGCAACCCGTGAGCTTGACGACATGTTCGACGAGATCGGTTTTCCATACCCTCATCTATATATCCCATTGCTGGACACCTTCTTCCAGACCATGAGCCGTCATTTTCCTAGTATCAACCGCAAACGAATAGAAGAGCGCCTTAAAAACGGTACAATGTCCGCTTTCTTCCTCAATTGTGCGTTCAGTTTCCCTTCTTCATGTAAATCAGTTTCTCAAGAGATGTGCAAACCAGGCATCTGTGCATTGGCCGCTAGGTACGTATCAAGATAGCCCTTTACATCGGATGACTGATATGTCTCGGCACAGATTCCTCCCATCAGCTAGAGATGACCCAGCCAGAGTATGGTTCTGTTTTTTGCCGACATTTTTTCCCATCAGCTTGAACTGGTGTTTCCTTAGGCTTGTGCCCCTTACATCGCGAAAGCACAAGAAATGATTATTGTTTTAATACACCTGCCCACGACAGATGTTGTGACGGGACTACTTCTATTGGCATGGGCAAGTTATGGCCAAGTAAGCTCTTACCTTTCTATACCATACCTCTTTGTCATTTGAACGTGCGTCAGAACTCTGAAAGTGGACTATGGGTATGTCATCCTGGAGAGACCATATGGACTAATGATTCAAAGGAATGTGCCTATCCAATAGCAATACTCCGGGTGAGTAGCGAAAATCCGTAAATTCTGATTGACATGTCTGATAAGAGCATCCAGGATGGCCATCCGAATGGCAATGGACCTTGGCCTTCATGAGGTAACGAACGTTTGTCTCCATAAGCGACATCTTGACAACGACTATCCCCATCAGGTGTTTGAGCCGTATCTGTCGAAGGCTCACGTCACGAGAGCGCGTTTGCTCTTCTGGAGTCTTTTCGTCACCGTGAGTTTCCCCATCCGTCACCTTTTTGCATCACTTACATGAATAAACTCTCCCCTGCGCCTTCACAGGATCGAATTCTAGCGTTTACGACAGGCAGGCCACCCACCATTCCGGAGGAAATCATAGAAATACCACTTCCTACGGATGAAGACTTTGTTCCTGATCCAGCTCGGGCAGACGTCGGAGATGGTGAAGAGGTCCCGCAGCCTACGCCCTTCGTGCATATGGTGCGCTTGATAGTCCTGTGTGGCCGGATCACGACAGTACTCGCTGGTTGTCGTGGGGAAACGCGTACGCTTCTGCCGCACGTGGGGAACAGGTATCCTGATAAGTTGAAGGAATTGCAAGCAGAGCTGGTGCAGTTCTATTCGGAGTTGTCGGATGCAATGAAATGGAGTGTTGATGCGTTCAAGCATCAGGAGGCGCGTGGTCATGGGGTGCGTGTCTAGTGCTCTTCAGTTCTTGTCGCAAATACTGATGTTCAAGTGTAAAAGGATTCTTTTTTGACATTGCATTTGTGGGCGAATGCGGTTCTGGCGGTCTCTTTTCATCCAGAACTCCAAGAACGGCCAGAGGGGAACTTCTCGCCTATAACCCAGAATGTCGAACGCTCAATAAAGCTATCGCTCTCAAGCTCTCGGGTCATTGCAGAGTGCCTGGTTTTTGCTGACCTCTTCGCTTCTCATTCTTACGTGCGTCCCCAACGTTTTAGTAAATGGTGACTCATATTAGTACAGCTCACCAGCCCGTTCGCGGTGCAGCCAATTTATGTTGCCAGTCTGGCTTTCATTTATGACATGAAGTCCTCATCGACTGGTTTCAACGCTTCTGCCGAGAACAAACCAAATCAAACTGTCGATAACCTACTCAATACCCTCGCACGACAGAACCTCGCAGTACTCACGAAGGCCCTCCAGCGTATGGAGCATTATTGGGTTGGTATCTCCGGTGTATCCGATATCCTGGAGCAACATGCGGCTGGTAAGTCCCCCGTTCGTCCGTGCTATAATAAAGCTCATCCAGTACTGGTATTCTGTAGGTTTGGGCTTTCAGCGTATCGACGCATCTAGAAAAGCTTGTCTACCAGATCTCGCGCTGCCGGATAGACCTCCTATCTTTACCAGTACGTAGATAATCCTTCGATCATGTCAATTGAACCAAATACATCATCGTAGACGCGACGTATACACAGCATCCACCTTCATTGGTAGCGCCACAAGCTCCTTCGACGATGTCTCCTTCAATGATTCTGGATTCCGGAGATACTAGTACGTGATTGTGATAATTATTGTCTCAATAGGCCTAATCGTGCATAAGATAGTTCCCCTCATGCTATAAACATCCGGAACTCCCTGAATCATATGACTGATGATTACCACAATCGAGGATATTATGCGCAGCTTTCCAGCCCCTTGGATTTAGACGGGGTACATTCTACCTCCGACTACAACAGCGATACCAATTCGGACGGAACAACTACCTCCTCCCACCATTGATGCTAGAAGGATGTGATGAAGTTATGACATGGTTACTTTTGTTTTGACTTGTACAACTAACTCGTGCTGTATACTCTTCTGATTCTTTCCTCATTCACAACGAGAATACATGTATATTACTCAGAAGATGTTCGATATATATCCTGGATGGTCCCGCTCATCGTAATTCTTGTATCTAATACTCACACCGTTGGAATGTATTATTATATCCGTCCGTCCGTCCGTAGATATTTGTTCAGTATAAAGAGGTTATTGGTGTTGAGCCATGCGTATGGGGTATAAGATTAAGAGGGGATCAGGTACCTGTCTGAGGCTTTCAAGGCTTGCCAGTCAGTCTTTCGTGGTCGTTTGCTTTCCTCGAAGGTTTCCGCGCAAACTCTACAGGACCAGTCTTCCCATGCTCGTTTGCGTGAGCCTCCAAAAGGCCATCAAGCAGTCCTTCCTCAAGATCACTTTCCAAAACCCCGCTGAGCCTGACATTGCTCTTGGTCTTTGCCGTCCGGGCACGCTGCTTCGAAAACTGATCGAATCGAGTATTCAGCAGACCATTGAAGTGGAAGGAAAAGAGGCTTACACCAACATAAAGCGCAGAAACAATGATGATGAACGTGCCAGTTAGTGAGAGGAAGGAAGATTCAGCTTCGAAGAAAATCCTTTCTAGGATGCTAGCAAATACGATCTTGGAAAAGTCAACATGTCAGTCGGGTAATTGGAAGGTTTAAACACATGATAGTACCTGAGTATATATTGCGATACTTCCTCGCCCCGCGGTCTCTCGCTGAAGTCCCATCGTAAGTAAAGTCTGATGAGCACTGCTCAGTCAATGAGCACCGAGAAGAGATAGAAGAGGAATCACTTGAGCGATAAAACCAAAGACACCAATCATGATCAGCATAGCGACCCATTCAATCTTTGTTGGTATGACGATGGGAGTCTTTTGGACGAGCATGCTGAGAATAATAGGGTGAGTGACGATCAGAAATTGAAGGAATAATATAGGCGAACCCAATGACGGCGGCGATGACACTTTGCGAAGAAAAAGACATCATCGCGTGCAAAGGATGTGCGCGCTTTCCCATTGCCGTGATGGAAATATCTATAAGCATGCAAATTATGGAGAATCTTTGATATCCAAGTATGGCGTACAAGCACCAGTTGCGCCAAGGACACCGAGCATGGCAACACTGAAAACGCGACAAGATGTTGAGAAAAGAGTTGACTCAAGGAGAGAAATTTGTTCACATACCCGACTGCAACGAGCCTCTGCTCAGGCGTGACTTTACCCAGATCCTGTGCGAAGAACAAATCGTATTCATTGATGACGAAATTAGACGGACTAATTTCTCTAAAGAGGAATGTGGGACGAGCAATGAGCACGACACCGACGAGGCTACAGACTGAACGATAGTTAGTGAAGATAGTATGACACATGTTAAGTCGGACGCACGGCTTGCCAGAGCTTGAGAGATCGTGTACTTCTCCTTGAGGAAAATTGCCCCTGCGATGCCTGTACATAGTGGCACCAAGAAAGTGAGAACAGTTGCATCCGAAAGGGACAAGAATTGTAGGGAATAATAGATGCCGAAAAGTCCGAAAAATCTACAGAAGATTCGTGAATATAGTATGTCTGAGGCTCGCTGGAAAGACAGACCCTGAGAAACCCCGGAACACCAGTAGAAAACGAATGCCCTTTGGACCTAACCACGGGTCAGGGACTTTTGTGACGAGCCTATTTAGAAATCAAAACTTGTATTCGTCAAATATGGACTTGAAGAGAGACAACAAACATGTATATGAGTGAAAAGACATAGGTGATCAACTGGGAGGAAAATTGAGTTCCTAGATGACATGACAGGTTGATACTATACCATTCGGACAGTAATCAACTGAAGCATTGTCAGTGTGGATTAACCCTGGCATTCATCACGGACGTACGCACCTCTAACGTCGGTACGGGAGGGTCAATGCTATTGAGAATCTTCACGGCCACGTTCATCATCGAGAAAAAGGCTTGAGATCCTATGATAAGGAGTAATCCAGCATTGGCGTCCAAGGCCGCAGACATGGTCAAGTAATGGTTCCGGAACCATGTATTTTTCTGTTCTTCAAATTCCTCGGGAGGTGTGGGTGGTTCTGATGTCATGACTATTCGAGAACTTCCGGTAGCCACTTGCGATTGTGAGAAGTCCGAAGCTTCGGAGGGAGGTACTGCAACAAATCCAGAACGAGAGGACATGGTGTTTTCCGAGCTGGAGAATCTCTAGCCCGTACAAAGGCACGAAAAGTGTCTGGAATAGGGTAAAAGAGGAGGTTATGAGGTAAGGAGACCGAGCGATCGACCGACATGGACCGTACGACATTGATTTAAACGGAGTGATGAAATCAGCGGCTAAATCTTTATGGACGAAAAATTGCCGGTTACTCGGCCCGATGCGCTAGGCCATCAAACAACTTGAATACATCTTTGGTCCACTGGCAAGCAAGAGCAATGCACAAGTCTTGCTTGTATTCTTACTATCTTTTGATTCGATCTATGACAACTCTGCAACAGAACGTAACAACATCTTGTTCTCGTCAAATCCGGGAAATGACTCACCGCTAAAGGACCAAGTCTGTGTAAGGTCATCTCCTGAGAATGTATAGTGTTCTACCCTTCGCCAAGCTTTCGGATTCGATGCAGAACGCGTTCGAGCTCTTACCCGACCATCCCATTGTCATTCACAGTACTTCTCCTTGGTCATGCTTTTTCACCTCTTCCAAGGCTGCCGTTCGCCTCTCTCAAACTACTCTGATTCCGTGATTCTAATTTCCGTGTTCAATTTCTGTTACGGACTTGCTTCTGACTGTTGCACTTGGAAAATGTTGTAGGTCATCTTCATGCGTCATTTATCTGTTGAAATCACTCAGGGCATCGATATATACGTACCTATTGGACAGAATTCCACTTGAAGAGTTGATGCAGTAAAGGTTCTCAACCGGAGAGTTCCCAGTTGTAAGTGTATAAACCGAACTCATCAACGATTTCAATAGTAAGACTGTTTTGATTTCTTACTTATTAACCGATATTGTCAAGTCCGTTAAACAAGCGGATGCAAGTGTCAAGTTGGTTCCATCTGTTCCTATGCTAACAGACCAACAGAAAGTCCGAGCTTGCAAGAGCCGCTGGAAAAGACTCGCTGGGAGGACGGCATGACCCTCTAAGCAATGTAAAGGAAATCAGAATTGAAAGAAACTCATCAATGTCACCATGTGATAGTGGCCAAAATTGGATCGTATCATTAGCGTACACTCTATACTCTGCTTCTTTGAGGACAAATTGTCCGGAATGTGTTTTGATCCATGAGTCTATTTGATCTTCAATCTAACCAGAGCGGTCCGTTCTACTGCAAGCCATATCTCCAGACTACCGTTACACACATTCTTGCTTTTGAAAGAACTCGTCTTTGAAATCGAACTTGGCAGTCGACGTCCATTCAAGCTGGAAGTGGTATCAATTATTGAGAAGGAATTTACAATTGATGTGGCACGCACTGCATCCTCCCGGGTCTCCCGCCAGGCTCTTGGACTATCAAGGACAACATATCGGCGGTAGTTCTCCATGAAGACAGGCTGTGTTCTCATGCATCTGAGGTCTTTAGAAATTTCGTCAAGGATTGCAGAAGTCAAATGCGTCAGAAGTAATTCTGGGTATCTGCGACTGAACGCATCAACGCATGCCTGAATCGTTGCACGAGAATCTCCCGGTCGATACGTCCAGAATTTCTCAACCCATTCGTCCACATCTTTTGTTGATGACGAGTTGTAATTTGGTGGTGATGATATTAGAGCAAGTTCCCCATCTTCAATTGCACTTAGAAGCGGTATGTAAGGGAGTCTCCCGCTTCATATCCATCAAATATCGGTCAATCAATGTACAAAAAAGAGATCTGCCAATAACCAAGCTCACCGATCAAAGTCGGAAATTGGATCGCTCCCTTCTCGTTGAGAGTACAGCGTCACAGCCATTCCAAGTACCGAGGGCATGATATAACATTCCCACAACGGGTGCCTCTGAATCTGGCCGATCCTATGAATGACGCCGGAAATGTCGTCTAACAGAGCCTGAGGAGTAAAGGTAACGATGCCACCTGCCTAATTGTCAGTTATAAGAAGATTAGAAGCAGAAACGCGACTTACCACAGGGATAAATCTCACGGATCCCCCAAAGTTTACGCGGAATAGTTTCGTGTGATCCGTAGGTATACAACTGGACCGAGAAGGATGTCGAGCAAATATCCAGAAAACCAGGAAGCTTATGCAGATACTTGATAGCACCCACATGGATGAAGACTATTCTTGCCTCCTGAATCCGAGAACGCTTACGTCCACATTTATCCAAAATAACATACAAAGCATGAGTCTCAATACCAAGTCTTTTCCTCGTACAGTCACTACCCTCGTACCAAACACTGTACGTTCTCTCGTGAACGTTGTCGCAGAAGTAATCGTGCAGCATCCGAGGGAATTTGAGTATCCCAAGTGCGTGATGATAGTGATGCCTGGTCCTGATTGACCTGACCCAGGCGCTTCTGTCTCGGAGGAGAGGCTCCATATCTGTCTTGGATGATAGATATTGATCAGGATGGTTACCACATCGTGACTGTCCACAAAGTTGGGATTCCGAGGGGGTCCATAAGACAAAGGCTGCGGCCAAACCTCTGCCTTTCTGAATGTCGAGTGGAATTTCCAGACGTGATGTGACAGAGACAGTATTGTGGTGAAAAAACACCGTATGTCCGATCGTAGATCCATCAAGGAAGATGGGCAGAAGAATAATCTGATCCAGTGTGATAAAAACAAGACAGCAAAGGATGCGTAACATACCTTGTGCCTCTTGGCCATATATGTACAGAATAAATCGAAGTCTTCAATGTCTGCGCTTGACCTTGGATGAAGTGTAGCGAATTGACGGATCTCTTTACAGACTGAAAAAATCGAGTCGAAATCTACAGCGTCGTAGAAACACGTAAGAAATAAATGCTCCATGCAGATTATTGCGTCGCTGAGGTTTAGACCTTCAACCATTATGGGAGCGACACCATTTATTGTGATACCAAACATAGGTTTTGAAGGATCAGTGCTGTTATATACATCGCCTGACCACGTCCACAATTTTTGTGGTAATCTTTAAAAGGTTGATCAAAGCTGGGCATCTAACCTGAACTCTACGACATACTCGGAGGTCGGCAAGCGTTCCAAAATCGGCGATTGTGGTCGGAGAGACTCAACAGCACATTCCTCTGCAGATCTATTGAAGGTAAGTAAAAAAAATAACAATACATAGACGTAGCAGACTTGAGGACATTGGTAAAGCTGTGCAAACTGATGTGAGAGTTTTGAACAAGCTACTGTCATCGCCTTGCTAACCTGCGAAACATCAAATCTTCCAAGAACTCATCATTTACTTCCCCATTCGTATTGTGGTCTTGCATTTTTGGAGTATGCGAACTAAAAAACATCCTATTAATCACAAGCAGACACAAGAAGAGACGAAAGACCTTTCAATATCAAGATCGTCCTGGGTAGACGGCGAAGGTAATGCGTTAATGGAGGACAGCGTTGGCTCTGGTAGCCCAGGGTGACCGCCAGAAAAAGACGCCTGCACAATCCCTTTTTTGAAGCCGAGAGGCATGAAGCTAGTGTATGTAGCCTTCAAAGGTGGTACTTGATTCCTCGAGCCAGAGACGGTGCTAGATATAACCTTTGGCGGTCTCAGAGCCAGCGCGCCGAAAGACAGCCGCTGTTTTGTTGAGATTCTGGGCTCCTTAGATACATTTGCTGATGTAGTGTCATTAAGCACATCTTGAACCTGAGAGTCAAGGGGGTCCAAGCCTTGAGATATAGTGACAGGAGGCTTGTTTAGAGTAGCAGGAGGTAAAGGTCCATGCAATAGCGGAGTTGATTCCGGTGCCACTTGAGGTGATTCTGGTTCGGAAGAAGAAGAAAAAGATAGCGGTTCTTCCTAATCAATATATGAAGGTAGGGGAGAATCAAATGTCAAATGGTAACATACTTGATCAGTGGTGGCGACGTTTGATTGCTGCCCAGTAAGCTGTAGATCTTCTAGTGAGAAATCGGATGATGACACCACATTTGATTCATCTTCGGTCTGAACAGTGGAGGCTGGGATGCTTGGTTTAATTTTCTTCTGAGGAGGAATCTTAATGACCAGTGGACGTTCCTGGGAAAGATGTTAGTGCATGTTTCGTCTACTAACCATGCAACACGCATTATCTGAAATGTCGGTCGTGTCTAATTTTCGCTTTGAAATGGACGGTTCATTATCCGAGTCACTATCTTTGGCAGCGGAAATGGTTGAGCTCTAGAAGGTTCGTCAAATTTACGTAGAGCGACGATGGGACAATTTTTGACATTAGATGGAGACGATGTCTGGGCCACATGAGCACAAAGTTCTTCTACCGACTGTTGTGAAAAAAGATGAATTGTTAAAAAAGTTACGGCGGAGTGTGATTAATCAACTCACTGCTTCACTTGGACGACCATATGTACTCTTGTATCGTTTCTGTGATTTTTTTCGATCATTCTTACTCTTCAACTTCTGCCAGTCATGGAATCGCTTCGATTCTTTTTCTAAACGCATAAAAAACAATAGAAAGTTTATTTTCCTAGTAGAATGCGTTTTTTCTAACACCGACTTACCGATCCATTCCTTCTCGGCATCGACTCGAAAGCCAGGATAAACTTTATCATCCTTTCCAATTGGCGCATGTTCCCAAAAGCTTGCGAGGAGGTATCCACATCCTGCCCGGAAATTTTTCTCTGGTTCCCAACTTGAATCAAAAGAAAACAATGTAAGCGTTAAGCAGAACAGTCTAAAATTCCAAGTTTCTACCTATTTTCGTCTGTTCCATACCCATCCCACTGATAGGAATTCAATGCTATGGGAAGGAACATACTTGCGGAACAAACCTTCACAAGATATTCCTAGATCGAATTGAGGACTTGTGGTGTAAAAGAAATTGTGGAAACAAACCCATTTGGATTTCTCGTATCTTCTTCGTCTGGGCACCTTTCCAGTGCCATCTTCATCTTGTTCAATGGTCCTGGTCGGGACGTAAAGCCGTCGTGCACTGGTGATCACCTCTAAAGAGGTGAATTAGCTCATCCTGATTGTCATTCGAGGCGTCATTTGACCACGTACCCACTTGGTACAGAGCATCTTTAGATTTCGGCATGAGTATATTGACTAAGCAGTATAGAAGGACCAGTAAGAGATGATGATATACAAAGATAGAGATTTTACGTTGAGAACTGAGTTTAATCTTGACTGATTGAAGAGACTTTAGGGTGTCTTTGTAGGTAAGGAATGCTGGAAGTTTATTTCATCCGTTCAAGTAGCACGGGGTCTTGCCCTCAAAATTCAGTTAATGCCATCGGTCATTGAAATTCGAGCACGTGTCACGGACAAACAACTGGATGACTTTGAACACGGGGACCACGAAAAGACTTTAGGAGTTTGGGGCGAAGCTTGATATTCAGGACTCGTCGTCAAACAATTGATTGAGATTCGAACAAAGTTGACAAGTCTATTGTCAATGAGAGACCTCTAAAGGTCGAGATATGGGGAGACTCAGAATCACTATTAAATCAGCGTATCCACATTAGACAATTCTTGAACAGAACAAAATCGGTCGTCAAACTTGAACAGCAGACAGTAGAGTCAAAGGGTCAAAATCTTACATACCCTCTCGACACTCATATCCAGAGCTGGTCCAGCCGAAGCGGCAATCAGGCGAAACGAGGACCAGAGAGATGTACTTCACCTACTTCCATGGTCCAAGGTACGATCTTCCAAGGACGGAGGGTAACTTCAAGCCGGTTCTCGGTGACCGGTTCCAACAACGAACCAGCGAGCCGGTCCATGCCGGTGTAGAAAGAGCGTTTCGAACTACGGAGGCGATGAGTACAAATGACAGCGAAGCCAATCTAATCTGGGCACAGATATGGAAATAGGCAAATCGGGTGCGATGCCGACATTCCGTTAGACAGCCTGAGAGGCGTCGGGCACGACCATGTGGACAGGCTTCGGGGATCAAATGCTCAACGTATGTCAGAACCATAGTAAGTACAGATTGGGAGGATCTACCCAGCAGACTGGAAGGTGTACAGCCATGTTATCATCCGTGATCGGTTCTGTTGACTTTGGCCGACATCGTGGTCGCGGATAAGATTGTACTACAGG
>JABCKQ010026282.1:0-17713 GCA_018857305.1 Termitomyces sp. T159_Od127 | reverse complement strand
CCCCAGGACCTCCAGGGCTTGCTCTAGACCTCCAAAGATCTTCAGAGGTCATTTCCTTTTTAGGAAACTCCCAGAACTTCCTGCACTTCCTGTTTGAGCTTTATCTAAGCTTAAGGTTAGCTCCAGTCACCTGTACACTTATTATCATGCCTCCACCACCTGCTGATGCACTGCACCAAGCAGTGGAGATTGTTAGACTTCTTTTCTTCACATTCTCTCTGCTAGGTGTTTAGTTACCACTGTATCATTGATTATCATGCTTAATATAACTTGAGATTTCCCTCTGCTAGTTGCATGATTGAGCTGCAATTCCCAGAGGTCGCCCTTACAGTTCTCCAGTATGTTTGATGTGTTTGACAATGTAGCAAAAGCCAAGAAAAACCTCTTCAACCTCTGGATGCATAACAAAAAACATTTTACCACCTTCATTGTTTGTTTCAAGAAGGAGGCCTACAAGACTGGCTGGAACTACAATACTCTTCAGTTTGCTCTCTGCTGTGCCCTTCCCCAATGCGTCAAGGATGTCCTCCACCTCACACCCAAGCAGCTCAACTACAATGGTTACAAAGCACTCATCACTCAAATCAACCAATGGTACTAGGAAGATCACAGCAAATACTTGGCACCTTGGGCTTTCTGAAACTCCAACTGGCAGACTCAGGCAACTGCATCTCCAGCACTGAACTGTCTACCAACCCTGCTGCATGACTACTCCCAGGATGAGGACCCATCAACACCAATCAACTCCTGGCCCTCTGCCTCTCAGCACAGTTCAATGCTGCATTGACACCCTACACTTTGCAGATAATGAGGAAGCCCTGTATGCCAACCAGTTTAGAAGTTGGCCTTGGATTGATGTGCCAGAGGAGACACAGCAAGGGTCATTGGAGAAAGGAGCTTATTTCTTGTATGGTGAGCAAGGTCATGGAAAAGCCTAAAAGGAGACAATTTCTTGTGTTGAATAGAACAGATAAAGGTGGTCACAGAAAATCACATGAAGGATGGAGTGTGGTGTCTAGTGGTGACAAAAGGAATCAAGTGATAAGATACAAAAGTATGTCTAGACTGTTGAAGACAGATAGATACAATATCTGACAAATCATAAAGATGTATGAGAATATACATGAGATGAGAACAATTGAAGTTTATTTGCTGTTTGGTATGAGAACATGGAGAATGGTGAAATTTTTCAAGAAGAAGGCTCAGACACCACAGGGAGTCAAGACATCTGATGTATCCCAGGTGATGGAAAGTGTCATGGAATTGGACACACAGAGAAAAAAAGGTGTCACAAGGAGCTTGAACAAATGAAGCAACTGGTGGCCTGGAGTGGTCTTCCATGATATGTAACTCTTGGGTGTCCATTTCTTAGCCTTACATTCCTTTCTCCACTTAATTGTATTATGTAATACTCAGAAAAAAAAATATATAGACCCAACTGTGGTAGTGTTGTTAGAAACTGAACTGTTTTGCTGATAGATTGATAAGTAAACAATCCTCAGTTCAATGTATTATTGACTAAAGACAACTGTATCTGATAGATTGGCAAGTAAACAATCTATACAGCAAAAGATGGACTGACCAATCAGAATATCCATTGCTATTCACTGCTTTCTACATGTGCTCCACTACTTGTCAATGCTGAAAGGCTGTTGTAAAACAGCCTCACTGTGACTCCAAACTGACAAGATAAAACCAACTTTGTTGCTTATAGTTATGATATGTAGAAATAATGATATATAACTAAGTGCTCACCTTTGTTGCTTGTAGTTAGGATAAGCAATGAAGGTGAGAAGTATAACTTCTTGAGATGCTCATCATGTATTTGTCACGACCCACTACCAACCCCCAGGACTTAGGCCCAGCTCCAGGACTCCAACCCCCTAAAACCACCTCCACAACCGTCCCAGGCCTGGACTGCTACCTGACCAACCACCTCAGCAGCTCCCAGCCATCACTGCCCATCACCGCCACCAGCCACTGCCATCTCTGGCATCCCCCACATCAGCGCTAGTCCCAGCCATCCCCAGCGCTTCCCCAACCACAGCCACCACATCAGCGCCAGCACCAGCAACACCCAGCGCTCTCCCCGCATGCCGAGACCCTCATCATGCATCATGACCAAACATCACCATCAACCCGACCTCCACATGCCATGCCCTGCTTCCACTCCCCTCCTCAAGCCCTCACCGCTACATGTCTCTGGCTCCCAAAGCAAGACCTTTCACACCACATGACATGTCTCAACCACCACTGCCACCTTGCACAATCCCTGGTCTCACCACAAGCCCTGGTACCGCGACTCACCACCAGGACCCGGGCCTGAGCCCTGGGGCTTATCTACCATGCAGTATATAAGTCATAGAGTAGCAAGTAGTACTCTAGTCTTGATATTACTGTACTTCTCATCTTGTTTCTTTGTTTTGTCTCTGTCTCATAGTCTCGTGTGTCCCAGTCCCCATACTTTGACTCTGTTTCATTTCCTATCATACTCATCTCATATCGTCTCTCTCCCATCATCTCTACTTGTCTCCTACTCTAATTCTATCTCTGCTTATCTCTCTTTTGCCTCAAGCTTCTAAGTTCTCTTTTCCTCTCTCGTCTCTTGCCTCAAGTCTTGACTTATTCTGCTTTCCCTTTTCCTTATCTTATCTTGACTCTTTCTCCTTTTGGCTTGTTCGATCTCCACATCTCTTGCTTCTGTCCCTGGAACTTGCTAAGTCCACACTTGCCCCAGCTTTCCACCTGCTAATCCCCAGGACTTGCATCATGCACCGGCGCTCATTTGTTCCCTTCTCTTGCACTCCCAAGACTCGTGCCTACCCTCAGCACTTGTCCTCCACCCCTTCCTGGCACTCACCCCCCAACCTGGCATTATCGGCAAACCCTCGCTTGCACTCCTGGCCCCACTTTAGTCTCCTACACCTTGCGCTCTTGCCAGTACTCTGCATCTGTAGACACCGTGCACACCACGTAAGGTATTCACCCAGTGGACTGAGCCCCCATGGTCAGCAGAACCTGACAATATTGTGCTGCAATGTGTGACACAATGGAGAAATGAGTGGTAAGCTGTAACTAGCAAGCTTACACCCCTCCTCCCTTTGAGAACCTGCCAACATGTTACTAAGCTCCCCTGTTCTTGACCTCCCATCTATCCAAGGCCTCACAGTCTTCCAACTCCATGCAAGGCAACTACTCATTGTGCTCTGGAGGGAAACCCACTCAGTGCATCAGATATTGAAGTCTGTGGCCCCACCTGCACTCATCTATTATTTTTTCAATGGCATGGTGGTCCATCGCCTCATCTTCCATCACAACCAGCCTAAGATGCACATATTCTTGATCTGGAAACAAAGAGGAGTGGTTCTGGATGTGGCACTTGAAGAGGCTGGCATGGAACTCTGGGAAGGTGCATCTCTTATTGTTGGGGAGGTGTAGAGTGTACTCAGACTGCTCCAGAAAGGTTGCAATTACTTTGTACAGGCTATCATTCTGAGGCATGAATTTTGCAGCATGCTTTTTGTAAGGGCAACCTCCAGGAGTTGTGGCTCAATCACACAACTAGCAGAGAGAAATCTGAAGTTATATTAGGCATGATAATCAATGATACAATAGTAACTAATCACCTAGCAAAGGGAAATCTGCAGAGAACAAGTCTAAGGATTCCCTGCTGCTCAGTGTGGTGCATCAGCAGGCAGCAAGGTGTGGAAACAACTGTACAGGTGAACAAAGCTAACCTTAAACTTAGATAATGCTTAAACAGAGAGAGCAGGAAGTTCTGGGGCTTTCCTAAGTAGGAAACAACCAGGAGGATCCCCAGAGGTCTAGAGTGAGCTCCAGGGGTCCTGGAGAGTGGCATAGAAGGTGGGTTGGGGTGTAGTGAAGTCCCAAAAATGGAAGTTGTCAGGAGACCTCCCTTTTACATCCTTTTTCCCTCAGCCATACTTCACTTTCACTCATTTCCTTTGCCTTTCTTCTCAACTCGTCAAGTTCCTCATTGGTCAGACTGTGGGAATCTACTTCCTTATTGAACATTTCTCTTTGGCTGGATGGACTCACAGCCACTCTAGCAAAATCATTGGCATACAATTTGCAGTCATGTAGCATGTGCATGACCTCTGCATGTGTTCAAATCATGTGACCATTGCTGTGATGTGACTGTGACTTGTGATCAACCCATCAGAAATGTCACACATCATGACATGTGACATGTGACCAGTCATGTGATCTACTGCCAACTATTTTCTGTTGTCTAGCAGAGTGACTCCTTAGACTTGTTCTTTTTGGATTTTTCTCTGCCAGATTAGTACCTTACTAGCTATTTGTAACATACTTTTAATATACTTTGGATTTCCCTCTGCCAGCTGTGTGACTGAGCCACAGCCTCCAGAGGTCGCCTTTACGGAAGTCAAATGGAAATCCCCTGACACTTCTTCTCTTTCCACTTGTACTTCCTGCAACAGTGTTTGGTCATGAGCATTACAAAATCTCCCACCTTGTAAATCTCCTCCTCCCTCCACCTCTTGTTTGCATGATAGGCTTGATGGACCTCAGCAGCAAAGAGGTTGTCCTGGGCTTCTTGTACATCTTTTTGTAGTTGTTCAATAATGTCATGCACTGTCTTGACACAATTTGAGTCATGAGACCATTCTCACAGTACTACTCATTAAATAACATGAGTGCAATCTACATGGCTGAATCCTTGAAGTGTGTGGTGCCAGCCAGTCATACTTTGGCACCCAGTAAGTCCATCATAGTTATGGTCATGTCTTTACCCTGATGAAATTGATTTCTAATACCAAGAATTGTTTGTCCAATACTGGCAATGGGTGTAAGGGGCCCATCAGCTTTGTAGTGCAGTCTTTGTTCCTCTGACATGGAACACAGGATGGAATATAGGCCTTCTCCAGGTCGCACCTCATGTGAGGCCAGTAATATGAGTCACAGAGGGCTAATCTCTCTGTCTCTCTGAAGATATCTCTATCTGCCTCAATCTGCAAAACCCCAGCTGCTTGAGACCCAGTCTTGGGTGGGGATTGGGTGTAAGCCAATGTGCATGAATGCAAGGCCAGCATCCAGGGTTGCCACAGTCATCTGAGACAGAGAGTCGGTGGCTGAGGTGTGTTCCCCACAAATGTAGATAATGTCAAAATTGAAATCTGCCAGAAAGGTTGCCCAGCAAGACTGATGTTGCAACATTTGCTTCTGTGATTGGAAGTATTCAAGGATACAGTGGTCCATATAGACCTCAAACTTGACTCCAAGGAGTGGTATGCCATTTCTTTAACACCTTGACAATTGTCAACAGTTCTTTTTTATCTGTGGAGTGGTTTTGTTGTGCTGCATTTAACTGGTATGAGTTGTATGCTACTAGATGTGCAGACTCTCAGGTTTTCCTGAAGCTCAATATGGACACTATCCTGTGGTTGCTGTCAGGTCACTGACCATGGAGGCTCAGATCACTGAGAGAATCCTTACATAGCAAACACAATGTTTAAAGAGTGTGGGGTGTGTAAGACCATGGGCAGGACTGGTGCAAGTGTTGAAGTGTGGGGGAAAGTTGGAAGACAAGTGCCAGGGTGAGAGCAAGTCCTGGAGCCAGAGATCAAGAGACTAGAGTATCTTTCCAAACCAGCCCTATGACATTCTGGGCCTAGACCACTACACAACCAAACCTTCAGCAACCACCACTGCCACTCCCTGGCAGCCTTCAGCAATCACCACCCATCACCACCCATCACCACCACCAGCCACTACCCTCGGCACCCCTTGACCATCACTGCTCACAGCTGCCACATCAGCACTAGCCCTACGCATGATAATCAATGATACAATAGTAACTAACCAACTAGCAGAGGGAAATCCAAAGAGAACAAGTCTAAGAATCCTTGCTGCTCAGTGTGGTGGGTTGGGGTGTAGTGAATTGCTGAAAATGGAAGTCGAATGGAAGTCCCTTGACACTAGCACTTTTCCTAGCCCATGCCAAGGCTTCTTCTAGCTTCCACTGAGTGCCAATCATGCATCACAACTATGCATCACTCCCAGTCCAACCTTAATGCTCCATGCCCCTCCTCGCTCACCTCCTTTCTTCCTTGAAATTCCATGCCTCCCATGCTCCTAAAGCAAGACCCTTCCTTTGAGGGCTTCCTTTGCACCACATGACCTACCTTGACACCCATCACCACCTTGCACAGCATAGTATCTGTTACTCTAGGCATGATATTGTTGTTGTTTCTATGTTTCTGTTTGTCTTTCTGTCTGTCTTGTCTCATGTCTCATGTCCCAGTTTTCCATTCTCAACTCTATTTCATTTCATCCTGCTTTGTACTTTTCTTGTACCATCTTGTATCTCTCATCCCTACATGCCCTGTACTCTATTCAATCTATCTCTCTGCTTCTTCTTCTCTCTGCCTCAAGTTTCTAAATTCCTCTCTTATTTCTTGTTCCTGGCCTTAGTCTTGTTTCATCTCTCATCTTCCCATCTCAACTCTTTCCTTTTTCAGCTCAGTCAAATCCCCACACCCTTATCTCTGATTCTGAGACTTGCTAAGTCCCCTCTGCTCCAATGAATGACCAGGCTTTGTTTGAAACCAAGCTCAAAATTTGAAAGTCAGCTGAATGTGAATGGGGCAACTCTTTTCAACTCAGCAAAGTCTGCTTGTTACATGATTTGCTAATCAATTGTAAAACTTCCTGCTTGTTGTCCCATCATTCCCACAGCTCCTATGCCCATTGTCTCATTCTTATGTGGATAAGCTACACCTCAGGCCTTTGGCCCAAGTCTTAGCAGATGGAGAGCTTCACTCTCTTAGGGGCTTTGCTCCCAAACCCCCTCTTGATTCCACCCCCAACCTCACTTTGCTTGGTTAGAGCCTTGGTCAACCAACTCAAGTCTCAGATCCAGCCTCCACCTCACTTTGTTTGGTTAAGGCCTTGGTTGGGGAAACTCAAGGCTTGAATCCAGCCTCAACTTCACTTTGTTTGGTTAACTCAATGTTTGATTCCAACTCTAACCTCACTTCATTTGGTTAAAGCCTTGTTAGGCCAATTCAAAGCATGGATTACCTGCATACAACTAACTTGATATATGCAACATTAACAATTCTGAATCTACAACATATACAATTCAAAGAGTTTAATGATCCAATGACTGATTAACTCAGGACTCAAGTTCAATTAGAGTTGACTAACTCAAGGCTTGAATCCAGCCTCAACTTTACTTGGTCAAGGCCTCATTTGAAGGACTCAGGCTCAGAGCCAGCCTCAATCTCACTTTATTCAGTCAAGGCCTTGGTAGATGGATTCAAGTTTGGATCTAGCCTAACAACTGAAGACTTAAAATCAAAGTACAGAAAAGATTCTATCTCAGTTGACCAATTCACAGCTTGAATCCAGCCTCACCTCACTTTGTTTGTTAAGGCCTTGATTGCCTTGATTGGCAAACTCCAAGCAATCCAGCCCCAACCTCACTTTGTTTGTTTATGAAGCACACTCAAAAAGGTATTTAGACACCATAGGTATGTGAGTGCATTGTATTGGCCTGCATAATTAAGCTCATTCAAACTATAAATACATTGCAAACTATGGCTTTTAATATACTGTATAATTGTCTTTCATGCTTTTAGAGCCTCAGAAGTGTCACTTTCAACATCAGATATCTTCAAATTTATTTTTTTGAGATTTCCTTCTGCAAAATGATTATTTTAATAATCTGTTGTCTGTACATAATTTGATATACTTTGAACCTCTCTTTGCTAGCTGTGTGACTTGTACATAGCTTCTAGAGGTCTCTCTTACACCTCTTTGTTTAGTTAAAGCCTTGTGTGGCTAACTAAAGTCTGGAAAGCCATCCACAACCTCATTAAATTTGGTTATGGTTAAGGCCTCAATCAGATTGTGATAAGGTTGATTAAGTTAAATTCAAATCCAACTCATTATTCCTGCAACTTTCTTGATATTCAAAATGTTGTTGCAAGGTCAGATATGGCTTGAATAGTGTACTAATGACTGCTTTGAAAGAATTCGTCCTTACTTTAAGCACTTCTTATTCAAGATTCTCCACCTCCTCTAATGTTCCAGTCTGGTTGAATGTTATAGAGTTGGGCATAGGTTTAATAGTGTCAGGATAACTGGTTCCAAAGTATTGATTACTGGCTTTAAGCACTTCTTTCTCAAGATTCTCAGCTTTCTGTAACTTTCCAGCATTCTGAAATGTTAAAGCAAGGTTAGACATGGCTTCAATAGTGTCTGGATGAATCCTTCCAAAGGATTCTGTCCTGATTTTAAGCACTTCTTGATCAAGATTTTCAGCCTCTTCTAATTTTTTAGCATCTCTAAGTATTGCAGCAAGGTTGGACATAGCTTGAGTAGTGTCTGGATGACTGATTCCAAGTGATTCTGTTCTGAATTTGAGTACTTCTTCCTCAAGAGTCTCAGCCTCCTGCAACTTTCCAGTTTTCCAAAATGTTAAAGCAAGGTTAGACATGGCTTCAAGAGTGTCTGGATGACTACATCCAAAGAATTCTGTCCTGACTCTGAGCACTTCTTGATCAACATTTTCAGCCTCCTGTAACTTTCCACCTGTCCAAAATGTTGAAGCAAGGTTAGACATGGCTTCAATAGTGGCTGGATGTCTACTTCCAAAGGATTCTGTTCTGATTTTAAGCACCTTTTTATCAAGATTTTCAGCCTCCTCTAATTTTCCAGTTTGTCTGAATGTTGTAGCAAGGTTGGACATAGCTTGAATAGTGTCTGGATGATTGCTTCCAAATGATTCTATCCTGGCTTTAAGCACTTCTTGTTCAAGATTCTCAGCCTCCTGCAGCTTTTTAGCCTTCCAAAATGTTATTGCCAGGTTGGACATGGCTTCAATAGTATCTGGATGACTGCATCCAAAAAATTTTGTTCTAAATTTGAGCACTTCCTGATCAAGATTCTCAGCCTTATCCAATTTTCCAATCTGTTTCAATGTTGAAGCAAGGTTGGCCATGGCTTGAATAGTATCTGGGTGACTGTTGCCAAAGGATTTTATCCTGGCTTTCAGCACTTCTTGCTTAAGCATCTGTGCATCTTTCAGCTTTCTACATGTTGATAGTATTACAGCAAGGTTGGACATGGCCTGAGTGGTATCTGGATGATTAATTCCAAAGGATTCTATCCTGGCACTGAGCACTTGTTTTCCAAGACTCTGAGCCTCCTGCAATTTTCCAGCTTTCCAAAATGTTACTGCAAGGTTAGACATGGCTCCAATAGTGTCTGGATGACTACATCCAAAGAATTTAATTCTGATTTTAAGCACTTCTTGATCAATATGTTCAGCCTCTTCTAAATTTCCAGTTTGTCTAAATGTTGAAGCAAGGGTTGCCATAGCTCGAATAGTATCTGGATGACTGCTTCCAAAGGATTTTATTCTGAATTCAAGTACTTCTTGCTTAAGCATCTGTGCCTTTTCTATCTTTCCACCTGTTGATAGTATTATAGCAAGGTTGGACATTGCTTGAATAGTGTCTGGATGACTCCTTCCAAAGAATTTTATCCTGGCCTGGAGCACTTGCTGCCCAAGGTTCTCAGCCTCCTGCAGCTTTCCAGCTTTACAAAATGTTGAAGCAAGGTTAGACATGGCTTCAAAAGTGTTTGGATGACTGTCTCCAAAGGATTTTTTTATGATTTTGAGCACTTCTTGATCAAGATTTTCAGCATCCTCTGATTTTCCAGTTTGTCTGAATATTGTAGCAAGATTGGTCATGGCTCGAGTAGTGTGTGGATGACTTCTTCCAAGGAATTCTATTCTGGCTTTGAGCACTTGTTTCTCAAGATTCTCAGCCTCCTGCAACTTTCTAGCTTTCCAAAATGTTGAAGCAAGGTTGGCCATGGCTCGAATAGTATCTGGATGGCTGCTTCCAAAGGATTCTACTCTGGATTTAAATACTTTTTGCTTAAGCATCTGTGCCTCTTCCAGCTTTCCACCTGTTGATAGTATTACAGCAAGGTTGGACATTGCTTTGATAGTGTCTGGATGATTGCTTCCAAAGAATTCTATGCTAGTTTTGAGCACTTCTTGCTCGAGATTTTCAGCCTCTTGCAAGTTTCCAGCTTTCCAACATGTTGAAGCCAGGCTAGACATAGCTTCAATTGTATCTGGGCTATTGCTTCCCAGCACATTTCTACATTCACTGAGCACTTGTTGCTGAAGTCGCTCTGCACTACTCCATTCATATGCAGCAACAAAAATCATAGTAAGTCTCTTAGCCAATATGTAATTGTCACATTTATAATTCAAATAATTCATTAATGCCTGCACATGCAGTACCCATTGAGCTGCATCATTGTATTTCAATCTTTCATCTACCAAACAATAGAATAGCTGTTGTCCACATTGTTTAGCTTTCACCTGTTCTTCTCTGGATAATGATTTAAAAGCCCAACTATGAACAAGTGAGTGTATCTCTAATACTGTAACCCCTTCTCCTCTGACTTCTACTAGTGAATAAGATCTGAGCATGTCAAGTGCTTCTTCCACTAACTCATCACTCCAAACTCTGTCACTTGTTACAAATTCTTGGAGGACATCCTGTAATTCTTGTGTATTTATTTTACAAGTATCAGAAATGTTATTCCAAGCCCTTTTAAAAATTGATATTGGTATTTTGGAGTGATGTATCACACCACATAACATAAGAATTGCCTTTGCTTTGTTGTTCAGCTTTTGGTAACTCATGTTCCAAGTAGCAAAAACAGAAAGTTGATACTTGTCTATTTTTTGCTTCATTGTTTTTGTCATATATCTTGGCATGTCTTCCTTATAGCTTTCAAGATACTGTTTTACTGTGATGTGTTTGTTATGAAGAAGGTAACTTCCTGCTTGAACAATAGCCAGTGCCAAATACCCTAATTCTTCAACAAGCTTATATACAACTGCCTCTTCAGTCTTTGGTCTCTGACTAGCCTCATAAAAAACTGCAAGTGAATCTTCAATCAACATTTCTCCTATTTTATACTGATCTCTAAGTGCATAGATTTTAGATGCTTCATTTCTACTTGTTATAAGAATATTCCCATGACTGCAGTTTGGAAAGAAAATTTGTAGATCAATGTCAGGATCATCAGCATTGTCAAAAATCAACAACCACTCTTCTCTTTGGTAACAGAGCCATGTCAGAGCAGCAGTAAATGTAGTTTCACTCAATTTAGCACTTTTAGCAAGTAAAGTTAGAGAATCCACAATTGATGCTTCAGAGGTGGCATCTATCATGTACATAAAAGAAAATCTGATGAATTACATTAGACTATAATCTGGAAAAAACACTGTTGTTCCATACCTGCTTCCAAATTCATGACAAAATTGAAGTGCAATTTGTGTCTTTCCAGCTCCACCTAAGCCATGCAGTACACAACATTGCTGCACTTGCATTTTTACTGAAGATTTATGAGGATCAAAACAGCTTTGAAGATGCAACAAAATTTCAGTTCTGCCAGTGAATAATGGAGATGGAGCAGGAACAACAGGTAAAAATTCTTGTACAAGTTTAGACGGTTTTTGCTTATCAAAAAAATAAGTTGAAAGATTTCCACCTAGTAAAAGTCAGCAATCAATAAATTCAATCAAGTCAACTTGCTTACAAAGAATTTCAAGAGTAGACATTTGAAGACAGTAGTGTAGCTGATTTGCAAGGTTATCCAATTGCTTTGTAGTTTTGGCCTCTTGCAAATACACCAGAGTGTGTGTTTTGATTTCTCCCTGTTTATTCAAATCATCCACAGCCATCTTTTGAAGTCCTTGATTTACGCTAAATCTGTAAAAGAGGCCAGGTGTTTGCATATAACGCTTTACTAAAATATCAGCTTGGGCTTCACAATTGGTGGCTATCCGGTGAAGAAGCTTCATCATTGTTTGGCTAAAATAATTGTTTGTCTTCCAAGAAATATGACCAGAGTTTCCTGCCCCTATATTCACCAAACATGCTACTGGTTGAGAAGGACCAAAAACCATTATAGTCTCTTCCAGAACAAGATTTGTTGGATTGCTACAGCATAAATCTGCACCAATGAAAGTTTCACTGACTCCTCCAGAAACAATAGACATGGGCTTGAAAAAATTAGGAGTAGCAGTAGTAGCACGAGTAGCTTGCACCACTGTACAGTTATAACCTTGATTAGCATCAACTTCATATGTTCGGAAAATACGAGGTGTCATATTGGAAGAAGGAAGGGCCACCACAAAACTTTCAAGTAATCACAATATTAGCTTAGAAACAGAAATAAAAAAAAAAAAACACTTGAATACCTTCTGCAGAGAGGATCATCCTCTTGCATCAAGACATCTTCTGAGAATCCAGCAGATTTTAAGATAGCTCTCATGCCAGACTCAAAAACTGCTGCCTTGAACTTCTCCCCCCAAAGGCTCCATTTCTTGACATCAGAGTAGACCTCTTGGCTGAATGAGACATACTTCTCAATAGCCAGGTCAATATGCATATGGAGTCGGCCAAGCATCAATGCAATTACTCTGATATGCCATTATTGAATAGTTAACTTTGTAATAATGTTTGTCACTTACCCTCCTGTTCCAGCTCCTCCAATTATGTCAAAATAATCGCAAGGTTTGGGAAGAGATGACAAGTTTTCCAGACGCATAATGCGAAACATGATTTCTCGGAGAATGATGAGCTCAGAGAGACCACGCACACCACCGTCATCTGAACGGTTGTTAGTGATCATATATTCACAGTCAGAAACCCATACCCAAGGATAATATCCTCAAACCACGTTGTGTCTGGTCTGCATTGATACTTTGCATGATTATCGAAAGGGTTGGGAAGGAAAAGAAAGCTATTTACATCTATTGATTCATGACATAGAGTTGGTCTCACGCATGGACCTCGGTGGACACCATGTGAATAAGCAACTATTAGTCAAGTCTGGGCATGCGATGTTACACTTCGCGAAGACGGCCGTTCTCGTTGCCTTGATCGTTATTTTTGGAACTGAATTAGATGCTGAAATGCAGTCCAAATGTTCAATATCAATGGGTGCATTCCGCAGTCGTTACACCGACTTCCTTTTGCCTCGCCTGCTTCCATCTTACTTGCACCGTCTTTCCGCAGCGTGCCCGATGATCACACCAATACCACTACTCTGCCAACGACGAGTGTACCCAACAAGAAGCCAAATGTCGTCGTTAACGTAACTGAGACATTCACCACAACTAACAATTTGAGCCATCACCTCACGCGCAGGAAAAATCCAGGCAAGCTGCCCTGAAGTCATTTCGAATGTTGGATTCACGGCAATATCCTCGACAGGATCGCTCCCGTCTTCATCTTTCTTAGCTTCAGTATTTGCTCTGACGTCGGCGAGCTTGACTGACAATGTGCACTTCCCGCTCATGTTTGTACGTCCTTGACAGCTATCTGCGACATAGGAGGATTCGTCAGCTTTACCGCACTTTGATCACGACCACGACCGCCAGCGCCAACAGCGCGATCCCCCCTCTTCTCAACCTCCGCCTCTAAAAGCACCGATCCTCCACCCGGGGCCCATTGTACTCCCTCTGCCGCCGCACAACCCAAACTCCCTGCACAATATCCTCGGCTTCTCACCTTTCCACCACCCGCAATCGCCATTCTTCACACCATGACCAACAGCAAATCGAGCAGATGCACGAGCACCAAGTACAGCCCATGAGCCTCCCCATCACAACTTCCTCCCGCCGTGCCCGTGGACTTCTAACGGCACGCCCGCCGCAGCCGCTGCCATGCAAAACAGGAACTTGTGCATCGGCATTGGCATCGGCATGCACCCCTATGCGCTGTACGCTTCGTTCCTCCAGAGCCCGATACACGTCTCACCCTCGCCTTATCTAACCCGCTTCACCACACGCACTCCCACCCCCACGCACACCTGGCCTCATATACAATGAGATAGAGCAGGAACTTGGAGGCGCTAAAGTGAAAGGCCAAATCTCCTCCTGATTTTAAACGCCGTCTTGAGGATATATGCTACCATATCCAGATAATGTAGACCACCACCAACCCCAATATCGGCAGTTTGTCGACGGACAATAACTACACAAACTCGCTGATTGTATAGATCTACATCAAACCATTCGAAATCTTTGTCGGTTTCGCAATAAATCTCCTTGTTTATAATGATATTTCTAAAGCTGACGTCGCGATGGATGATGTCGATAGCCTCAAGGGATTCGATCCCTGTAGACTATAAAGTACAGACAACATACAATCCATCGATGTAACTGACCTCGCAAGACCCCAATGATAACATAATAGTATTCCGCAACTGTCTCCAATTGCGAGTGTTCGTTCAAGCGCCGAAATAGTAAAAACCTTCTTGACATTCTTCATTTCCTCCAAAGGACGTGCATCTTGCGTCCGACCACGCACCAAGGACAGGACTTCACCAAGATGCCAAACACTACACCAACGACTCAAATGAGTCCAAGATGCGGAATACTGACACAAACATCCTACATACTGGGTTGGCAACAAGACAACATCAAGCGGTTTTGACCGACGTACATCTATTATCTTTCACCAATACATCCTGTCCGTATGGCTCTAAAAACACGTCAGCATTGATGTGATTTATTTTAATCTTATTGATAGGCTTATCTGATTAGATTACAATAAATCTATCTGCTTTAGTTGCGTCGGGCTTTAGTTACACGCGCGCGCACTTTTAATAAATGAAATAATATAGTTTATTTGTTTTGAGGTTGTCTAATTCACACTAAGTGAAATGTAATTAAACCAGCTTCAATTCCCAGCTAAAACCAATGTATTCCTAAGAAGACTAACTACTGCTCCTAAGCCTTAGAATCTGCTTGCTGGGGATCCCGTGCCGTGGCAGCTAGTTGCTTTTTTGACATCCCTCCAATAACCCTCCTATTTATACCTCTTGGTGATGCGCACGGGCCAGGTGCAGTTTGTGTCATTCTGTCGCTTTCCTTGCACACCTGGAGTGCCACTGCCGCCTTGGCATGTCCAGACCCTCCCAGAGGAATGGTTTAGCCTTATTCCGGCAAAAACCATCCCTCTGGCATTGTCCTAGCTGACCGGTCCTTCCCTCGTTCTCCATCCATCCCTCCCATGGGTTTGTGCACATGACAGCAAGGTAGATGGTCCATGGGTGAGTGTAGGTAGTAGTGGTAGTTGGTAGATACGACAACAGGGTTTCTTGGGTCATGATTGATGTCCCATCACCAGGTCAATGACCTGTGATGGCAGCCATTGCTGGGCACAGCCACTTGTCTAGCCAACTCCAAGATTGTGATGCAATCACTGAGATCTTGATATCCTCACAGATCAGTGATCCATGATGGTGGCCATCACTGAGCACAGCCACCTGTCCAGAACGTTGAGATTCTGATGTTGTGATGGATTTGTGATCTCATCACTTGGCCATTGCCTTTGCATCAGTCTGACTTCTTTCTTGTCAACATGGTGTTTCCTGCCATTGGTGTGGGTTCAGCGGTTTATTCTATACAAGGTATGTCTACAGTTTTCAACATTCATTGTGGCTTACCATTTTCAGCTTGCAATGCCCTTGTATCAATAGTCTTCTTTTTCAGGGAAGATCATGCATCCATAGGCTACACATTCTTTGTCTTCAACAAACCAACTAAACAAACCAACTATAACTATCCCAAACTGCATTTGGATCATCCTTGAGGTGTGTGACAAAGAGGCACATGGGTTGACCCTGTGAGTCAAAAGCAATAACCCTCATCCACCCTCCAAGAATCTTGTTGTTATGACGTTGGATAATATAGGGAATCAATGTTTTGTCATAGATATCAATGCTGGGATAACGACATCGGGCTCAGTCAGTAGCATCTGCATAGGACAGGCCTTCAGCTTTCCACATGACAACAGATGAGAACATTGTTGGGATATCACCATTGAGATATTACACTATCACAATGCCACTATGACCCCTGCATTGTCTCACCGCTTCACTCAACAATGTGAACAATGGAATCATTGTTCACCACTCAGATATATATACACTGACATGAGTAGATAGCACCCTCAGTTGATTATAATGAACTGAGGGTGAGTCAACTTTTAAACACACCTCAAACATACTTACTGACTATACCATAGGAATAATCTTGTATTATCCTATCTAGGTATAGTAACAATATAGTTGATTATAACAAACTGAGGGAAAAATCTTGTATTATCCAATCTAGGTCCAGGTACAGTTTCTAATAAACATGAGACTCAATGGCCCCTGAAAGGCATCAGAAGTCAGCAATCAATTTATGCATGCATCAACAAGCAGTGGGGCGCACACTGAAGATGCTGAATAGCGGTCAACATAGAGTGTTGTAAGGTCGTCCGTTTTAATCATTTTCTTCACTTTTTCTTCACTGATAATGTGGGTCCCCATCATTCAATCCTGATTCCAAGGTTTGAAAGTGCTTCGCATCAGTAACATACTCTTCTAACAGTTTCAGCTCTGAAATATGGCCTACATGTATCTTGGTCTCAGACTTCATGAATATCTATATGAATGGACTTCTTTCACATGCTGTTCATTCAAATCTTCAACACTAGTTTCCACATTTTGCCACTTATTCTATAGATTATTCTGAAAGGTATGCCTTTTGTTGATTTTGCATTCAAGCTGACAGTCACTAAAATTCTTGCAACTTGCATCGAGTATCTATTCAGTATCCATGCCCACTGTGCTTGACCCCTATAGGTGAAATTACACAACTCAGTAGATTGCTTGATTCAAAGTGACAGGAACCATGAAAGTTGATATTTAAGAAGAAATATTGAGTTTGAAGTAAAGAAATATTGAGTTTGAAGTAAAATGATCAAAGCTCTGCTTAAAGATGGATCTTTGACATCATCATGGATAAGTTCAAAAACAAAGAACACATTTAATTGGCATCATTGACTTGTGAGTTAACACCACTTTTTGGATGCATTTTCAACCTGGCTTAGTAAACACAGATTTTACTTTCATTCTATGGTAACATCTGATATGCTTCATAAAGTTGTAATCAGTGTCTTTCTGGCCATTTTCAAGCATTTTCTCAACTGTTAATCAGGAAATTATAGCATTGATCCTTAGGTTTTGTGTAAGATTTCAACATTTGGAAGAGACATGATTTGTAAGTTCTGTCATGATATAGCAGGAATGAAGAAAATGGCAGCACAGGATATGAAAATATTCTTGTCCAACTCTTGTTGAAGATTAGGCCTTGATTTCTGAATATAGTATACTACACCAGCTTTTGATGGATTACTTCTAGAACATCACATACTAATTTGATCAAACTGTTATTTGAACTTGCAACTGTAAGATTGACCTCCAGGGGTTGCAGCTCAACCACACAACTAGCAGAGGGGAATCCAAAGTTATATTAGGAATAATGATCAATGGTACAATGGTAACTAATCAGCTAGCAGAGGGAATATAAAGAAAACAAGTCTGAGGATCCCCACTGCTTGGTGCAGCACATTCGCAGGTGGTGGAGGCATGAGAACAACTGTATAGGTGACCAGAGCTAACTTTAACCTTGGATAATGTTTGAATGAGAAGTGTGGAAAGTTCTGGGGGTTTTCTAAAAAGAAAACAATCTCTGGAGATCTCCAGAGATCTCCGGAGGTCTAGAGCAAGCCCTGGAGGTCTAAAGCAAGCCCTGGGAGCTCTGGAGAGTGGCACAGGAGGTGAGCTGGAA
>JABCKQ010026281.1:0-17812 GCA_018857305.1 Termitomyces sp. T159_Od127 | reverse complement strand
CAGGACTCCCACCCTCCCCAAAACACCCCCCACGACTGCCCTGGGCCTGGACCGCTACCTGGCCAACCCCCTTGGCAGCCCCCAGCCATCACCGCCCGTCACTGCCACCAGCCACCGCCACTCCTGGCATCCCCTCAGCCATCACTGCCATGACCGCTACATCAGCGCTGGCTTCAGCTATCACACCGCCCATAACCACCACATCAGCGCCGGCATTGGCAACACCTGACATCCCTGGCCTGCACCAAGACCCCCGTCACGCATCATGATCATGCATCCCCGCCAACCTGACCTCCACATGCCATGCCCCGCTCCTGCTCCCCTCCTCACCGCCCCGCTGCCACATGTCTCTGCATCCCAAGTGCAAGACCTCCACACCACGCAACATGTCTCAACCTCCACCCCATTCTACACAGCCCCCAGGTCTCACCCCAAGCCTCAGTGCCACGACCCGCCACTGGAACCTGGGCCTGAGCCCCGGAGCCTACCTACTGCATAGTATATAAGTCATAGAGTAGTAAAGAGTACTCTAGTCTTGATATTACCGTAACTCTCATATTGTTTTTGTTGTGTTTGTCTCTGTTTTGTACTCTCACATGTTCTGGTCTCATTATTTCACTTTGCTTTGTTTCTTATTGTACTCGTCTCATATCATCTCCTTGTCATCTCTATTTGTCTCCTACTCTAATTCCACTCTGCTTTGCTCCTCATCCCTCTCTCAATTCTAAGTTCTCTTGTCTCTTCTGTCTCCAGTTCCCAATCTCGACTTGTTCTATTTCCTCTCCCCTTATCTTATTCTGACCCTTTCCCCTTTTGGCTCACTCAATTGCCACGCCTCTGCTTCCATCCCCAGGACTCGCTAAGTCCCTGCACTTGCCATCTCTCTGAACCCCAGGACTCGCTCACGCACCGGCGCTCACTTGTTCCACTCTCCTGTATCCCCAGGACTTGCAACTATCCCCGGCACTTGTCCTCCACTCCCCTGGCACTCACCCCCTCCTCCTGCATCACCAGCACTCCCTTGCACATCCCTCCAGCCCCGCTTCGGTCTCTTATGCCTCATGCCCTACCAGTACTCTGCGTCTGTGGACACAATGATCACCACATAAGGTACTTGCCCAGTGGACTGAGCCCCTGTGGTCAGCAGAACCTGACAGGAACTCCAGGTGGTGGATGCCATGGAACTCTCCTTCCAGCTCTTCCTCCAAGGCCTGGCCACTGCTCCAGTCGTCCTAGTAGAGAGCCTCTCTATGGGGGAACGCCAGAGGCGGGGGGTCCAGGAAGTCAAGGTCTGCAAAGGGGAGGTGGCCTGCACGGCAAGCCTGGATGGCTGCATGCTCTTGTGTGCTGGCCCGGTGCTCTTCCTTGACCTCAGTTATGTAGGTAGAGCATCTCCAGGGGCACCGGCTCATTGTTACCCTTCTGGATTGTGCTCCTGGAGCCAAGTAAAGCCAAGGATCATGTCTTGCTTGCCTAAGCTGGTAACTGCAAAGACCGCACATTTGGCATGGGTCTGATAGTGGAGGACTAGGTCTACCATGGAGCTGATGGTGCCTGCTTCATTGGAGGTTCCATCAATGTTGAATACCAGAATGGGCTTAGAGAGCGGTTGCATAGTTAGGCTGTGGCATTTTACAAATTCTGCATCCAGAAAGTCCTGTTGCTCTGCTATCCAAAAGCACAGTGACCCCTTGGACCTGTTGGGTGTCCATAGTCTCAATCTCCATGTTAAAGCGCAATGAGTTTATTGAAGGAGTAGAGGCTACCACATATTGCCAGGGCAGCCAGCGTTTCCAGGTGGGAGGACCACACTGATGGGCTTGCCTGTCATGACCTGCTACCGACCTCCGGGACTCAGCCCCGGCCCCGGGACTCCAACCCCCCCAAAACCACCCCCATGACCACCCTGGGCCTGGACCGCTACCCGGCCAACTCCCCCGGCCATCACCGGCCATCACCGGCCATCACCGCCTGTCGACGCCACCAGCCACTGCCACCTGCGGCATCCCCGACCATCACCGCCATGACCACCACATCAGCACCGGATCTTGGCTATCACACTACATCAGCGCCGGCACCACCCATCACCCCTGGCCTGCGCCGAGACCCCCATCATGCATCATGATTGTGCATCACTGCCGCCAACCTCCACACGCCATGCCCCGCTCCCACTCCCTCCTCACCGCACCACCACCGTGTGTCTCTGCGCTTCCAGTATGAGACCTCCACACCACGCGACATGTCTTAGCCTTGCCCCGTCCCACGCGGCCCCCAGGTCTCATCCCAAGCCCAAGCACCGCGACCCGCTGCTGGAACCCGGGCCTGATCCCCAGGCCATATGTACTACGTAGTATATAAGGTGCAGAGTAGTAAGTAGGTACTCTAGTCTTGATATTGCCATAACCTGTCTTGTTTGTTGTGTTCTTGTCTCTGTTTCATTTCTCGCACGTCCCGGTCTCGATACTTTTACTTGCTTCTTTTTCTCATCGTACTCGTCTCGTTTCGTCTCCCTGTTTTGTCTCCACTCATCTCGTACTCCTAATCTAATCTCGTTGTTCTCCTTTCTCTTCTCTACTCTAAGTTCTCTCAACTCTCCATTCCCGGCTCTTCTCTCGACTTAATCGTTTCCATCTTCCGTTATCTTATCTTGACTCCTTCCCCTTTTGGTCATCCAACTTCCCCAGTTCTATTTCCATCCCCGGGACTCGCTAAGTCCCCGCGTCTGACTATCTCTTGATCCCCGGGACCCGCTCGCTCACCAGCACTCGCTCGTCTCATTCTCTCGCACCCCCGGGACTCGCGCCAACCCCCAGCACTCATCCTTCACCCTCCCTGGCACTCGTCTCACTCACCGGCGCTACCGGCACTCCTCCACACACCACCCCCCGCCCCGCTTTGGTCTTCTACGCCTCATGCTCCTCCTGGTGCTCTGTGTTTGTGTACACGGTGCTTAGCCGTAAGGTGGTTCGCCCAGTAGACTGAGCCCCTGTGGTCAGCGGAACCTGACACCCTCCTCATCTCTGGCACCCGCATTTCTGCCCTGGCATCCACATAAGGATTTGCCCAGTGGACTGAGCCCCTGTGGTCAGCAGAACCTGACACCAACAATCTTTTATATAGGAAAATATCAAACAGTCCTTGGCGATGCCTAGTGGCACCAATCAAGCTGTTAGTCATGTCAAAATGTCAAAAAGTAAGTATCAAATCACAAAACTGTTAGCACTATCAAATGATAATGGTCACCTGGGTGCTGCAGCAATGCCAGTAAATCCTCAGCAGTCAAAAAAATAAGGTAAAATGAATAGAAAAATAAACAGCACAATTCGAGAAAAGCTTGTTCCAGGATTTAAACCCTAGCCCTTGGGGTGGGCACCAGGTAGACCATGGAGTGTGCTAACCATTAGTCCACAAGCCTGTGCCAGAAAATGTACCAGTACTCCTTTTGACACAATCACAGTCTTATCAGTGCTATGCTATGTCAGTCTGCTCTTGATGTTCTGTAATGTTTGAGTTTCATATTTGTACCCTGGCTGACAATACCATGTACTGCAGCTGACAATTGTTTGCTTAGATCCAAACTATGGGATTATCTTTATTGATTGAAGTAAGTCATCTATGCAGGTGTCATATACTTGTGTACATCTCAATTGAACATATATTCTTTATTGTCCCAATACAATTTTCTTATTAAAAGGATGTTGACAGTCTGTCATTTATGTCTCTGTGTGATATCAACAAATGGACAAACAGTTTGAGGTAAGAGGAGATGCTAGGAGGATATGGTAGCAGTTTTTTCTGTGGTAAAAACAAGCCTCTTGAGTGGCCATCTACTTTGTTGTCCTTGCTGGCTACCCACCCTACTGTAAGCTAGATCACTGTGGTCTCAAATTTGTTCACAATGCATTGAAGTATCATGCATATTCTGTTGGTTGTTTCTTGATTGACCTGCTTTTAGTACATCCACTACCCCTGCATTGTCTGATTTCAACACAATATAGCAGTCCTTGTAACCTATTATGATCAAGGTGCATACCACCAAGTCAGCAGCAACCATTTCTGCCCAACCTATATCTTGACCTTCTCCCTGCCAACCTTCCTTTAAGCCAAGCCAGCCAATAATCATCCAGGACTAGGCCTATGCCCCATGATGATGAAGCATCAATGAACAATGTAATGAGAAGTGGTTCAGAAGGCTGTTTTATTGTGACACCACACCACTTGTCTGAAAGCCTTGATCTCCACCATTCAATGTTGTTCATAAACAATTTTTCAGGGCAGTAACAAGTTTGGTGAGTCAAATTTTGGGAGAACTCTGCTCTGAATACATAAAAAGCTGGCATGTGGGTCCTTCCTATTGGCACAATCAGACAAATGTGATTTAAAGTGCTTGTAATTGATTGAACATCATGTAAGGATATCTCTACACCTGGCTTGAATTCTTTGAGCTTCTGCAAATATTTCAATTTTTTAGCTTCCAGCAAGGCCACACTTATCAGTCAAAGACCAAAGAAACCCGATGTAATTGAAGGTATAACTAAAAGGTGCATGCTTTTCAAGTGCCCATGGCCAACCCAGCCTATTTGCAACTAACCAAATGAGTTCTTTGTTGTAGGAATAAGACAAGGGTGGGCCTCAATTTTGGATACCAAAAGAATACAAGGTCATCCATCCACTTTAGGACAGCTTCATTGCCATAGAATAGATATATTTGCACTATCACATCAATGACAAAACTGAAGATACCTATCACACAAGAAATGCCAAAATTAAGTCAAAAATCAAAGTGGACAAGATCATGGATAATGACAGCTAGCAGATGCCAGTTCTCTGGTTGAGTGGAAATGTTTCAAAAGGCAGATTCAATGTCAAATATAACTACTTGTGTAATGGTGGTGCCACAGCCACTCATAACCAGCACTTAGAAAATGTACCCCAGTCACATTTGAATTTTGTAGCATCTATCATGGAATTTATTGATTGTATTAACAGGTTGTGTTGTGGATATGAAATATCTAAAGTGATGTGCAACTTACCATCTACACTTTCTATGACATTCATGAGGTGCAGACCTTACACTTGTCAGAGGTAAAGAAAGACACACAAGCTCCACATAGACCACATATAACCTAGGGACAGGCACCATGCTCAATAACAAAGAAACTCTCTGCAGAATGCAAATGGAGAGATTTTAACCAGTGCTTGCCAGGTGGAAGTACCCTTCTGGCCATCATTCTAGCCTCACTATATGCTTGTACAAAAATTCCCTTGAGCAATGTTGTAGTGGCTCTCACAGAAGACTTGCAAGAAAATGAAGATAAAAGCTTCATGAGCTTCGAGAATGCAGGCCTGCTAAGAAACACAATTGGCTGCCTAAGGATGCACAATGTGTCACAACCTGTTACCAACCTCTGGCACTCATCTCCAGCCCCAAGACTTCCATCTCTCCAAACCAGCCTCCACAACGTCATGGGCTTGGACTGCTACCTGACCAACCACCCTGGCAGCCTTTGGCCATCACCACCCATCACCACCATCAGCTACTGCCACCCCTGGCACCCCTTGGCCATCACCACTGACAGCTGCCACATCAGCGCTGACTCCAGCTATCCCCAGTGCTTCCCCCAGCTGCAGCCACCACATCAGCACCTGCCTCAGCAACTCCCAGTGCTTTTCTTGGCTTCCACTGAGATGCCCATCACACATCACAACTATGCATCACCTCCAGTTCAACCTCCATGCACCATGCTCCATCCTCACTCACCTCCTCATGAAACATAGCATTAGATGGATCTCAAAAACACCAAGTGTGCTTGTCAGGTTTCATTGACCATAGGGGCTCAAATTACTGGGCAAATCCTTATGTGGCATGCATAATGTAAATGCAGCAGTACTGTTGAGAGTGCAGGGCATGTAAGACTGGGGGCAGGACCAGAGATGTGAGCAGCAGGCAAGTGAGGAATGCACTTCTCCTACCCCACTTCAGTCTCCTATGCCTTGCACCCCTACCAGTATGATGTGTTACTCTACGACTTATATACTGAGCAGTAGGTAAGCCCTGGGGCTCAGGCCTGGGTCCCAGTGGCAAGTCACAGTGCCAGGCTCAGAATGAGACTTGGGAATTGCACAAAGCAGTGGTGGAGGTTGAGACATGTTGCGCAGTGTGGGAGGTCTTGCTTTGGAAGCACAGAGACATGTAGTGGCATGGCAGTGAGGAGGTGAGTGGAGGCAGGGTGTGGCATACTGGGGTCAGATCTGAGGTGATGCATGATCATGATGCATGATGGAGGTCTTGGCACAGGCCAGAGGAGTGCCAGATGTTGCCAGCACTGGTGCTAATGTGGCGGTCACAGCGGTGATGGCCAAGAAGATGCTGGGGGTGGCTGTGGCTGGTGGCGATGATGGGTGGTGATGGCTGGGGGTTGCCAAGGTGGTT
Organism: Termitomyces sp. T159_Od127; assembly: GCA_018857305.1. Taxonomy (NCBI): domain Eukaryota; kingdom Fungi; phylum Basidiomycota; class Agaricomycetes; order Agaricales; family Lyophyllaceae; genus Termitomyces; species Termitomyces sp. T159_Od127. The sequence goes on along the minus strand of JABCKQ010026281.1, from coordinate 11,379 downwards.
GGCTGGGTAGTTGTCCAGGCTCAGAGTGGTCATAGAGGTTAGTTTGAGGAGGTGGAAGTCCTGGGGGTCAGTGGCAGGTTGTGACAGTTGGTCTTTATTTTGAGGGCTTTACACAAAGACTACCAAAACCAAGATACAAAAAGGAGGACATAGGTGCACATAGACATCATGTTTACCATGTAAGGATTCACTCAGTGATCTAAGCCATGGTCAGTGGAACCAGACACATGTTTGAAGACAATGTTGTTCAGGAGTCCATGCTTGGAGAATACATGTTCAAGGAATAGTCTGGCAAACTCTGGGGCATTGTCAGTGGTGCAGCAGAAGATGAAGATGGCTTGCTTGGTGAGGTGCCAGGCAATGACAAGGATGGCATCAAAGCCCTCTAGAGTGTCTGCAGAGCTTGTGGTTGTGGTGCTGGTGAAGGATGTCTAGGCAGATTGTTTTGTGGTCCAGAGCATAGATTTGTCCATTTTGGAGAAGTAGTTGGTCATCAGGGGAGAGTATGAAGGGGTGGTCAGTGTCAGCATTGTTTGCTGGATGGCTCCAGGGGCTGTGCTGAGTGAAGAAAGTGTTCCAAGGGGCATTGCAAATTGGTGTAGAATACCTTCTTCATTTATAATCAGCACAGCATGAAGATGTTTGGGTGGGATTACCACTTGATAGTTGAATGAATTGTGATCTGCCTCAAACAACTTCTTAGAGTACATGTCTGGTCTCTGAGTGAGGATGTTAGGCTTGGCACCAAGTTGGCCAGAGTGGTAGTAGATGGTGAAGTCATACTCAGAGAGAATTTCTGAACAGCGGGCTTGGTGATGGCTGAGTTGTTTGGTCATGGTGAAGTACTGGAGGGTGTTGTGGTCTGAGTAGACTTGAAATTGATGTGGGGCACCCTTGAAGTAGGCCTGCCACTGCTTGAAGGCTTCAACAATGGTGAGGAGCTCTTTGTTGTAGATGTCATAGTTGAGCTTCATAGAGATCATCAAGCAGGTGTAGAAGGCAACAGGCCAGAGCCTATCACGCTGTGACCACCACATCAGCGCTGGCCTCAGCTATCACACTGCCCACAGCCACCACATCAGTATCTGTAGTAATAATGTCTTGGAGAATATCAGAGAGGTTATCAACTCTGTTGTGGAACTCAGCTTCAGTTTTGATTGTGGATGAGGGTGGTTTGTGTTAGAATTATATCCCTATAATCCAGACCTATACAGATCAGTTGTAAGTTAATAGTCTGAGGTACAATGATTAGTATGGTATAAGTAGATAAGAGTCTCAGGTCGACTCACCCTCAGTCTCATATAAGGAACTAAGGTGTTGTATGGTAGGTACTAGTATATATATATATATATATATATATTGGACAAAGGATGAAGGAGAAAGTGAATCAACAATGAAAATAAGTAAATAAAGAGAAAGAAAGAGAATGTCAATAAACAATGAATGTGATAGTGTGATATGGCAAAATTTCCAGTTTGGAGTGGAGCAAGTCAGACAGTTTTGATCTGAACTTGCCCCAATCAACTGAGTGGAAGTCTCTGAATGGTGCCAGTGAGTGGCATGGGACTGGTAAATTAACTGTCATTACTATTGGGAGGTGGTTAGTGATTGGCAGACATAAAGAGGGAGATATGTTGCATAGGATCACTGGGCTTGGGTGAACCAGACATTGTCTGGGCATGTTCAGCATCCTGTATGTATATAGACCTTCAGCAATTAGAGGCTTTCATGTTGCCAAGTCTATCAAGGAAGGGTTCTTTCAGGGTGAGGACATCTCAGTTGTTTGGGCTTGCTGAGTTGATGATTACTGCTTGCGCTACATTTGATTTGCAAACATTTTGCTGTCAGATGCATAGTAAACTTGGAGCATTGGGGTGGAGTACATTCATTGAAGAAGGGGCAAGGGTTAAGTCTGCAGTGCAGCATGACCTTTGAGAGCTTGACTGGTTAGTGAATCCAAAATCATTGAGAACCAACCCCCTCTCTAGAGTCAGACCTACTACCCACTGAAGATCTGCTTTGCTGCATTCATCTTAGGCCACCAGTGGCCTCTATATCTATTACCCCTGTTCCCATCCAGGTGTAATGTACAAGCTGAAATGGGATTGCTCTTTTTCCTAGCTTCATACTTGTCAGTCTCAAGTCTAATTCAGCTCTCTTAACAATTGTGCTATTCCACCTATTTATCATCTCAATGTGTGGAGAGTTGTTTCTGCTTGTTACTTTCTCACATCTAAGTGACCAGATTGAGTGAGCTGCTTCTAAGATTAGCATCTTGTACAGTCTGGACAAACTCTGGGTGGGTCTACTTCATCCTCTTTGATAATCATGAGTGGATTAAAGTATTGTGTACAAGTTCCGCTTTGAGAGGATCACTCCAGTCTTCTCTTTCTATAAGTTACTCACTAGTTTCCATATGAGTGCTTGTTCTGAGCAGGTGCAACCTGATATAGTGTGATTCATTCAGTCCTCATTCTTGTTATGTTTACACAAGCTCCTAAGCTTCAGCTTTGGTGGCATGTGTGGTTTGTTTCATTATGATTCAATTTTGTATGCATCATGCATGCATTTTCACAGGAAAACTCTCATTGGTTTTGAAATGTCCTTGTTTCATATGCTTGACCAGATTTGTTTACTACTCTTTTTCATGCAGGATTTAATTTCTTCCAGTGTTCTTGTGGTTCTGGGTCTGTTGAGTATCTGTGTACAAGTTTTTATGTATGCCAGCACCTATGAAATGGTGGCTAATTGGCTCCTGTAACATGGAGTTCTGTTGAGATTTAGAGGAGAATCATCAGCCTTTCTCTGTTCAATGCAGCTTTGTTTAAGCAATCAGCCTTGCTTTTTGTGATGTGACAGAGAGTGGAAACTCCACCAGGTCACAGAGCAGGATTGGTGCTGTCAGGTTCCACTGACCATGGGAGCTCAGACCACTGGGCAAATCCTTACATGACATGCACAATGTATATAAACACAGCAATACTGTTAAGAGTGTGGGGCGTGAAAGACTGGGGGTGGGACTGGAGATGTGAGTGGTGGGTGAGCAAGGAGTGCCAGTCATGCCAGGGCAAGAGTGCAAATGCTGAGAGTGTGGTGGAGAAGTGAAAGATGAGTGCCAGGGCGAGAGCAAGTCCTGGGGCTGGAGACCAAAGGACTGGAGCAAGCAAGAGGACTTAGTGAGTCCTGAGATTAGAGGCGTGGAGTGTGGAGATCTAATCTGAGCTGGAAATGGAAAGAGTCAAGTCAAAAAACAGAAGGGAAGTGGATAGAGATAAAGACCAAAACAAGACAAGAAAGAGAGAGAGAAAGCACTTAGAGGCTGGAAGCAGAGAGAGAAGAAAGCAGAGATGAGATTGAAAAAGATACAAGATGAGTAGAGATGAGAGATATGAGGTGATACAAGACAAGTACAAAATGAAACAAGATATAGTCAAAAATGGAAACCAGGACATGGGAAACTAGAGAACAAAACTGAAACACAAAACTAGAGACAGAAAGTATGGCAATATCAAGACTAGAGTACTTGGTACTACTCTATGACTTATATACTGGACGGTAGATAGGCCCTAGGGCACAGGTCCAGGCCCTGGTGACAAGGCGTGGTGCTGAGGCTTGATGTCAGAACCCACTACTGACCTCCAGTACTCAGCCCCGGCCTTGGGACTCTCACCTCCACATACCAGCCTCCACAATGTCCCAGGCCTGGACCACTACTCAACTGACACCCTAGCAACCTTTGGCCATCACCACTTGTCACCACCACCAGCCAGCGCCACCCCCAGCACCTCTTGGCCATTACTATCCACAGCTGCCACATTAGCACTGGCCTCAGCTATCTCCAGCACTTCCCCAGCTGCAGCTGTCATGTCAGCACCTGTCCCAGCAATTCTTGGCACTTCCCCAAGCTCATGCTGAGGCCTCCCCTAGCATCCACTGAAACACCCATCACACATCACAGCCACACATCACCTCTGGTCTGACTTCCACATGCCACTCCTTGCCTCCTCAACATTCTATGCCTCTATGCTTTGAAAGCAAGGCCTTCCTTTGAGAGCTTCCTTTGTGCCACATGATCTGCATCAAATCCTGCCACTGCCTTGCACCATCCCCAGGCTTCATCTCAAGTCCTGGTGCTATGACTCACCATTGGGGCCCAGACCTGTGCCCTGGGGCCTACCTACTGTCCAGTATATAAGTTGTAGAGTAGCATCAAGTACTCTAGTCTTGATATTGCCATACTTTCTGTCTCTAGTTTCATGTTTTGGTCTCGTTTCCTAGTCTCTCATGTCCTGGTTTCCATTTTCTGACTTATCTTATTTTTGTCTTGTACTCGTTTCATATTGCTTTGTACTTCTTGTCTTTATTTGTCTCATATCGTTTTTAATCTAATTTCTGCTTCCTGTCTCTCTCTGCTTCAAGTTTCTAAGTCTTCTACTCTCTTCTCTCTCTCTCTCTTTTCTTGCTTTGCCTATTTCCCCTTCCATCTCTTGTCTTGACTCTTTTCCTTTTTGGCTTGGTTAAATCTCCATGCTCCTATCTCTGATCCTGGGACTTGCCAAGTCCCCTTGCTTGCTCCAGCTCTTTGGTCCCTGGCCTTGGAGCTTGCTCTCACTCTGGCACTTGTCTTCCACTCTTCTCACACACTCCTAGCATTTGCCCTCTTGCCTTGGCATGACTGGGGTGGGGGGTTGCCGGTGACGCTGGGATGGAGGGCAAGTGCCAGGGAGGAGTGGAGAATGAGTTCTGGGGGTAGGCACAAGTTCCAGGGAGGCAGGGGAGTGGAACAAGCAAGCGCCAGTGCGTGAGCAAGTTCTGGAGATCAACAAAATGGGAGTGGCAAGTACAGGGGCTTAGCAAGTCCTGGAGATGGAAGTGAGAGAAGCGGAGATTAAGTGAGCCAAAAGAGGAAAGAGTCAAGATAAGATAAGGGAAGTGGAAACAGAACAAGTCAAGACTTGAGGTGGGAGACAGAAGAAACAAGGGAGCTTAGAGGCTGGCAAGGAAATGAAGAGTAAAGCAGAGATGGAATTAGAGTACAAGGCAAGTAGAGGCAATGAATAGGAGCAGATACAAGATGAGTATGATAAAAAATGAAGCAGAGTCAAAAAATAGAGACCGAAACACATGAGACTACAAGACAGAGACAAAACATGATGAAACAATATAAGAGGTATGGTAATATCAAGACTAAAGTACTACTTACTACTCTACAACTTATATACTGAGCGGTAGGTAAGCCCTGAGGCTCCCCTACCAGTATGCTGTGTTTGTGGACACAGTGCTCACCATGTAAGGTACTCGCTCAGTGGACTGAGCCCCCGTGGTCAGCAGAACCTGACACCAACCTCTTCACCACCTACCATCTAGAGACTGACAGCCAGACCAAATGAGTGAACCAGACCCTGGAACAGTATCTCCACCTCTATGTTAACTACGTACAGGACAAATGGAGTGCTGAACTGCCCCTGGCAGAGTTCACCTACAACAACACCCCTCCTTCTGCCACTGGTGTGTTCTCCTTTTATGCTAATAAAGGTTATAACTCTTGGCTCACCCTCTTCCTCAGGGACATCCCCTCCTACATAGTCTGTGAAGTCACCCAGTACTCTCAGTCACTCTGCCAGTTCCTCTGGGATAAAATAATTAACATTGCCAATAAAGCATACACAAAGCACACTAATGCTTACCATGAAGTCACTCCCAACTCGTTGTATAGCTCAATTAGCACAACTTGAAGACTCAGCAACCCTTGATCAAGCTTGATCACAAACAACTCAGCCTCTTTAAGATCCTTTAAAAAGTCTCAATCCATGCCTACAAGCTTGACCTATCCCCAGAACTCAAGGGCCTCCACCTGGTCTTCCACGTTCACCTCCTCATAAAAAATGCCCCAGATCGCTTTTCTGAACAGCGACCCAACCAATTACCACCTGTCAAAGTTGAAGACAAATATCACTATGAGGTTGACCACATCCTTGATTCATGAGTTGTCTGCAGCTGCCTCCATCACTTGGTTTGCTGGAAGGGCTATGGACTCAAGGACAACATCTGAAAACCCTGGAAAAATCTTGCAGTGCCCTGGCCAAGCTTTGAGACTTTCATTGATGGTACTCCAACAAGCCTTGAGACCTCTGGGACTAGCACTTACAGACGGCATTAGTGGATGTAACCCCTGCCTCTGGTTTCATTAGAGATTCAACTCCCACCAAGACCCCTATGTGTTCCATTGCCTATCTCTAACTTGTAATTCTCACACCCCTTCAAAGAATATGAGATGCAACAAGAAGATCAATATTTAATACTACAAATTACAAAATGTTACAAAAGTTCAAAACTTTTCAAAGACCAAGGCAGCACAGGGCTTGATGGCTAGTTCACCTCCTCATCACTCCTGTCATGACCTGCTACTGACCCTCAGGACTCAGCCTTGGCCCTGGGACTCCAACCCCCTCAAAACCACCCCTATGACTGTCCCAGGCCGGGAGCGCTACCTAGGCCATCCCCCTTGGCAGCCCCTGGCCATTACCACCCGTCACCGCCACCAGCCACCGCCACTCTCGGCATCCCATCAGCCATCACCACTGTGACCACCACATCAGCACTGGCCTTGGCTATCACACTGCCCATAGCCACCACATCAGCGCTGGCACCAGCAACACCCAATGCTCACAGCCCACGCTGAGACCCCCATCACGCATCATGATCCCACATGGCCCCCGGGTCTCACTCCAAGCCCTGGTGCCGTGACCCGCCACTAAAACCCAGGCCTGAGCCCCGGGGCCTACTCACTGTGTAGTATATAAGTTGTAGAGTAGTAAGTAGTACTCTAGTCTTGATATTATTGTAACTCCCATACTGTTTTGTTGTGTTTTGTCTCTGTCTTATCCTCTTGCACGTTCTGGTCTTGTTATTTCCACTTTGCTTTGTTTCTTATTGTACTCGTCTCATATTGTCTCCTTGTGTTGTCTCTATTTGTTTCTTACTCTAATTCCACTCTGCTTTGCTCCTCCTCTCTCTCTCAATTCTAAGTTCTCTTGTCTCTTCTGTCTCTGGTTCTCAATCTTGACTTGTTCTGTTTCCTTTCTCTTTATCTTATCTTGACCCTTTTCCCTTTTGGCTCACTTAATCTCCATGTCTCTGTTTCCATCCCTGGGACTCGCTAAGTCCCCACGCTTGTCATCTCTTTGAACCCTGGGACTTGCTTGCGCACCAGCGCTTGCTTGTTCCACCCCTCTGTATCTCCGGGACTCGCGCCTACCCCTTGGCACTCGTCCTCCACCCACCCTGGCACTCGCCCACTCATCTAGCACTACCGGCACTCCCCAGCACACCTCTTCCACCCTGCTTCAGCCTCCTACGCCTTGCACCCTACCAGTGCTCTGCATCCATGGACATGGTGATCACCACATAAGATATTTGCCCAGTGGACTGAGCCCCCATGGTCAGTGGAACCTGATAACTCCAAGTTACCCCACTCTCCCTGGCTTCCAGCCCTGCAATCACCATTGCCATCTCAATCTGAGCTGCCAGCAACATTAGATGGTCCTTCTGCAGTAGAAGGGATTCTCCTGTGTCAGCTGCCACCTCCATTCATGAGCCCAGAGCAATGGCATTCCATTTCTGGTGCCTTGCCAGCAGTGTGTCCAGCTAGGCCACACCATGGTCCAGCTCTGAGGCAAGGTCATAAGGCATCTGCCTCAATCCCTCCTGGATTGAGGCATGAGCTGCCAATGCACTGTCAAGAAGCACCCAGTGTTCCCAGATCCGGTGACCCACTGCTGCTGCAAAATGCTCCAGTGTCACATCTGCCTAGATCACTTGATGGGGCTGCTAGGACAGGATGGAACACCTCTAGAGCCAGAGCAGGCTGTGATGAGTGGACCAGCAACATGAGAGTGGACTGGACAGGCCAGTGCAGGATGATGACCTCCAGGAGAACATGCAAAGGACCCACTGCCAACAATGACCCACACAGGAAACACAACATCAGTAAGTTAGAAATCCTGGAATGACAGATAACTCACAACGCATTGCCTCTGCACACTAGCAATCCCAGCAATGCTTAAACAAGGCCTGGCACTCTTCATAGGCCACCCATGCACCAATGTTACTCTTGTCAGAAGGAAGGAGAGTAGGAGATGAGGACAAGGAGGAGGACAATATGAAGAAAGAATTGTTGAAATGTTGAAGAAGTTTTTTTCCTTTTTGTTGCATATGGAACATTTTAATAGCTGCCAGACCCAGACTTTGACTTTGACTCCAGAAGCAGCACAGCCACCCACAATTGCCATGCATCTTGAGGGTCTTGATGCTGCAGGGGGGGTGATGTCTAAACTTAGATAATGCCCAAAAAGGAAGTGTGGAAAGTTTCAGAGGTTTTCCAAAAGGAAATGACCTCCAATCTCCAAAAATCTCCAGAGGTCTAGAGCAAGCTCCAGGAGCCCCAGAGAGTGGTGCAAGAGGTAGACTAAAGTGTAGGGGATGCATGATCCCTGGGCTTCATTGCAAGCCCTGGCACTATGACTCATCACTGGGGCCCAGACCTGTGCCCCAGGGCCTACCTACTGTCCCTCATATATAAGTAATAGTATAGTATCTGGTACAGTAGTCTTAATATTGCTGCTTTTCTGTCTGTATTTCTGTTTGTTTCATCTCATGTTTTATGTTCCAGTTTTTTAGTTTTGTCTCTATTTCATTTTGTCTCATTTTGTACCCATCTTATATTGTCTTGTATTGTTTCACCTCTTTTGTCTCTGTCACAACCCACTACCAACCCCCAGGACGTAGCCCCAGTCCCAGGACTCCAACCCCCTCAAAACCACCCTCATGACTGTCCCAGGCCAGGAGTGCTATCCAGCAAACCACCTCGGCAGCCTCTGGCCATCACTGCCCACCACCACCACCAGCCACCGCCACCACCGGCATCCCCTGGGCCATCACCACCATGACTGTCACATCAGCGCTAGCCCTAGCTATCACACCGCCTGTGATTGCCACATCAGCGCTGGCACTGGCAGCACCCAACGCTTCCCCTGGCTCATGCCAAGACCCCCATTATGCATCACAATCACGCATCACCGCAGACTCAATTTCTGCATGCCATGCCCTGCTCCTGCTACCCTCTTCACCGCCTCACTGCTGCGTGTCACTGCGCTTCCAGTGCAAGACCTCCGCACCACACGACATGTCTCAACCCCCACCGCCATCCTGCATGATCCCTGGGTCTCACCCCAAGCCCTGGTGCTGCAACCCACCACTGAAACCCAGGCCTGAGCCCCAGAGCCTGCCTACCACACAGTATATAAGTTGTAGAGTAGTAAGTAGCATGCTAGTCTTAATATTACCAGAATTCTCTGTTGTGTTCATCTCTGTCTTGCATTATTTGTGCATCCCAATCTTTATTTTTTCTACTCTGCTTCATTTCTTATTGTACTTGTCTCATATCTGCTCTGTCTGTTGCCTCTATTCATTTTGCACTCTAATTACACTCTGCTTTACTCATCATCTCTCTGCTAATCCTAAATTCTATTGTCTCTTCTATCCCTGGTCTCCAGTCTCAACTTGTTCTGTTTCTCCTTCCCTTGTCTTATCTCGACTCTTTCCCCTTTTGGCTTGTTTGATCTCCACTCCTCCCAGGACTCACTAAGTCCCCATGTTCATCACTTCACTGAACCATGGGACTCACTCGCATGCCGGTACTCGCTCATTCTGTTCCCCTGCTTCTCCGGGACCTGCACCCACCCCCAGCACTCGTCCTTCACCCTGTCAGGTTCTGCTGACCACGGGGGCTCAGTCCACTGTGCAAATACCTTATGTGGTGATCACAGTGTCCACAGATGCAGAGTCCTGGTAGGGGTGTGAGGTGTAGGAGACTGAGCGGGGCAGGGTAGGCGTGTAGGGGAGTGCCGGTAATGTCGAAAGAGGGGGCATGTGCTGGGGATGGGTGGAGGACGGGTATTGGGGGTTAGTCATGAGTCCCAGGAGGCAGAGGAGCAGAGCAAGCGAGCGCCAGTGTGGGAGCAAGTCTTGAGGTTCAAAGAAATGATGAGTGTGGGAGCCTAGCAAGTCCTAGGGATGGAGGTGGAAGAGTAGAGATTAAGCAAACTGAAAGGAGAAAAGGGTCAGGATAAGATAAGGGTAAGGGAGACAGAACAAGTCGAGACTGAAAGCCGGGGCAGAAAAGACAAGCCTTGTAGGGATTGTGACTACACCAGGAGGAGCCATAGCAGGCAGAGAAGGATTGACAGAGAGATGAGGAGCGAAGCAGAGTAAAATTAGAGTAGGAGACGAGTAGAAGCGACGAACAAAGCAGATATGAGATGAGTACAATGGGGAATGAAGCAAAGTAAAAATAAGAAGACCGAACACATGAGAATACAAGATGGGGACAAAACACAACAAAATGGTATGAGAGCTATGGTAATATCAAGACTAGAGTATTACTTACTATTCTACAACTTATATACTGTGTGGTAGGTAGGCCCTGGGGCTCAGGCCCAGGTTATAGTGGCAGGTCGTGGCACCAAGGCTTGGGGTGAGACCTGGGGATCATGTGGGATGGGGTGGGGGTTGAGACATGTCATGCAGCGCAGAAGTCTCGCACTGGGAACACTGATGCAAAATTGGATATATCTTATTACAAGATTATATTATCTTATCTTATCAATAGATAATCTAATCTGATTAAGATGATCTTATTCACTTGGTTGCGTCAGGCTACGTTACACACACGTGCACTTTTAGGTAGCAAAAGTAATATAGTTTATTTGGTTTTAAAATAGAGGGTTTTTGCTCACACAAATTGGCAGTCAATGAACCCAGTTTAATTCCAATTAAACAAACTAAATCTCCCGTGCAATCCTACTGAAGCCAAATCTGAGCTCCTGAGCCTAAGAGGTCCGCATGCTGGAGACTCTGTGCCGTGGCAAGCTGTTTGCTTGCTGGCATTCCCCAATAATCCTCCCTTTTATACTCCTTGGTGATGCGCATGGACCAGGCATTGTTTGCGTGATTCTGCTGCTTTTCTTGTATACCTGGGGCGCCGCTGCTGCCTTGGCGTGTCTAGACCCTCTCAGAGGAATGGTTTAGCCTTCTTCTGGCCAAGACCATTCCTCCTGCTCTATCTTAGCCAGCCGGCCCCTTTCCTCACCCTCTGTTCACCATCGGAGTGTTGGGTAGTACTGGCACCAGTGCTGATGTGGCGGTCACAGGTGGTGTGATAGCCAGGGCTGGCGCTGATGTGATGGTCACAGCAGTGATGGCTGGGGGGATGCTGGTGGTGTCAGGTTCCGCTGACCTCGGGGGCTCAGTCTACTGGGCGAATCCACCTTACGGCTATTCACCGTGTACAAACACAGAGCACCGGGAGTAGCGCAAGGC